>JAXCGZ010016999.1:10000-87500 GCA_037179515.1 Halocaridina rubra
TGACTTACTTACTCTTGGAGGAAATTATCGTCTTCTCTGGATGCGGAAGCAGAACTTCATAACCATCGTCTTTTTCGAGAAAGATCCTATTCTTTAGATTTTGTTTGACTGCAGGATTTTAAATAGTTACAGCCTACGAGAACTCACAAAGCGAGAAACTAGTCTTCGAGAAACCTATATCGTACCTGCTCTCCAACGTGGATATTGGGAAAACAGTATTTGATCGATGTGTGTAAAATTTGCAAGGACACACAGGAAGAAACCAAGGAAGCCGCCTAAGAATGCACTAAGGAACCCACCTTGGAAGGAACAAAGGAACCAACCTAAGGATGCACCATGGAACACACGTAGGAAGGAACCATGGAGCCCACTTACAAGGGAACCACAGCTTCCACCCAAGAGGGAACCACACGTCGCATGGCCAGCCCTTTCCCGGAGGGAGCCTCGAAGCTAGCCATAGCCCCCTCCCGGAGGGCGCCTCGGGGGCAAAGCCCCCTCCCGGAGGGCGCCTGGGGGCAAAGCCCCTCCCGAAGGGCGCCTCGGGGGCAAAGCCCCCTCCCGGAGGGCGCCTCGGGGGCAAAGCCCCCTCCCGGAGGGCGCCTGGGGGCAAAGCCCCCTCCCGGTGGGCGCCTGGGGGCAAAGCCCCCTCCCGGAGGGCGCCTGGGGGCAAAGCCCCCTCCCAGAGGGCGCCTGGGGGCAAAGCCCCCTCCCGGAGGGCGCTTGGGGGCAAAGCTCCCTCCCGGAGGTCGCCTGGGGGCAAAGCTCCCTCCCGGAGGGCGCCTGGAGGGCGCCTCGGGAGCAAAGCCCCCTCCCGGAGGGCGCCTCGGGGCAAAGCCCCCTAACGGAGGGCGCCTCGGGGCAAAGCCCCCTAACGGAGGGCGCCTCGGGGCAAAGCCCCCTAACGGAGGGCGACTCGGGGCTAGCCCCCTCCCGGAGGACGCCTCGGGGCTAGCCCCCTCCCGGAGGGCGCCTAGGGGCTAGCCCCCTCCCGGAGGGCGCCTCGGGGCTAGCCCCCTCCCGGAGGGCGCCTCGGGGATAGCCCCCTTCCGGAGGGCGCCTCGGGACTAGCCCCCTCCCGGAGGGCGCCTCGGGGCTAGCCCCCGCTAGGAGGGCGCCTCGGGCCAAAGCCCCCTCCCAGAGGGCGCTTCGGGCCAAAGCCCTCTTCCGGAGGGCGCCTCGGGGCAAAGTCCCCTTCCGGAGGGCGCCTTGGGGCAAAGCCCCCTCCCGGAGGGCGCCTCGGGGCAAAGCCCCCTCCCGGAGGGCGCCTCGGGGCAAAGCCCCCTCCCGGAGGGCGCCTCGGGGCAAAGCCCTCTCCCGGAGGGTGCCTCGGGGTTAAGCCCCCTCCCGGAGGGCGCCTAGGGGCTAGCCCCCTCCCGGAGGGCGCCTCGGGGCTAGCCCCCTCCCGGAGGGCGCCTCGCGCTAGCCCCCTCCCGGAGGGCGCCTCGGGGCTAGCCCCCTCCCAGAGGGCGCCTGGGGGCTAGCCCCCTCCCGGAGGGCGCCTCGAGGCTAGCCCCCTCCCGGAGGGCGCCTCGAGGCTAGCCCCCTCCCGGAGGGCGCCTGGGGGCTAGCCCCCTCCCGGAGGGCGCCTCGGGGCTAGCCCCCTCCCGAAGGGCGCCTCGGGACTAGCCCCCTCCCGGAGGACGCCTCGGGGCAAAGCCCCCTCCCGGAGGGCGCCTCGGGGCAAAGCCCCCTCCAGGAGGGCGCCTCGGGGCAAAGCCCCCTCATGGAGGGCGCCTCGGGACTAGCCCCCAACCGGAGGGCGCCTCGGGACTAGCCCCCAACCGGAGGGCGCCTCGGGACTAGCCCCCTCCCGGAGGGCGCCTGGGGGCAAAGCCCCCTCCCGGAGGGCGCCTGGGGGCAAAGCCCCCTCCCGGAGGGCGCCTCGGGGCAAAGCCCGCTCCCGGAGGGCGCCTCGGGGGAAACCCACCTCCCGGAGGGCGACTTGGGGCAAAGCCCCCTCCCGGAGGGCGCCTCGGGGCAAAGCCCGCTCCCGGAGGGCGCCTCGGGGCAAAGCCCGCTCCCGGAGGGCGCCTCGGGGCAAAGCCCGCTCCCGGAGGGCGCATCGGTGCAAAGCCCCCTCCCGGAGGGCGCCTCGGGGCAAAGCCCCCACCCGGAGGGCGCCTCGGGGCAAAGCCCAGACCCGGAGGGCGCCTCGGGGCAAAGCCCCCTCCCGGAGGGCGCTTCGGGGCAAAGCCCCCTTCCGGAGGGCGCCTCGGGGCAAAGCCCCCTCCCTGAGGGCACCTCGGGGCTAGCCCCCTCTAGGAGGGCGCCTCGGGACTAACCCCCTCCCAGAGGGCGCCTCGGGCCAAAGCCCCGTTCCGGAGGGCGCCTCAGGGCAAAGCCCCCTTCCGGAGGGCGCCTTGGGGCAAAGCCCCCTCCCGGAGGGCGCCTCGGGGCAAAGCCCCCTCCCGGAGGGCGCCTCGGGGCAAAGCCCCCTCCCTTAGGGCGCCTCGGGGCAAAGCTCCCTCCCGGAGGGCGCCTCGGAGCAAAGCTCCCTCCCGGAGGGCGCCTCGGGGCTAGCCCCCTCCCGGAGGGCGCCTCGGGGCTAGCCCCCTCCCGGAGGGCGCCTCGGGGCTAGCCCCCTCCCGGAGGGCGCCTCGGGGCTAGCTCCCTCCCGGAGGGCGCCTCGGGGCTAGCCCCCTCCCGGAGGGCGCCTCGGGGCTAGCCCCCTCCCGGAGGGCGCCTCGGGGCTAGCCCCCTCCCGGAGGGCGCCTCGGGGCTAGCCCCCTCCCGGAGGGCGCCTCGGGGCTAGCCCCCTCCCGGAGGGCGCCTCGGGGCTAGCCCCCTCCCGGAGGGCGCCTCGGGGCTAGCCCCCTCCCGGAGGGCGCCTCGACGGCTAGCCCCCTCCCGGAGGGCGCCTCGGGGCTAGCCCCCTCCCGGAGGGCGCCTCGGGGCTAGCCCCCTCCCGGAGGGCGCCTCGAGGCTAGCCCCCTCCCGGAGGGCGCCTCGGGGCTAGCCCCCTTCCCGGAGGGCGTCTCGGGGCTAGCCCCCTCCCGGAGGGCGCCTCGGGGCTAGCCCCCTCCCGGAGGGCGCCTCGAGGCTAGCCCCCTTCCCGGAGGGCGCCTCGGGGCTAGCCCCCTCCCGGTGGGCGCCTCGGGGCTAGCCCCCTCCCGGAGGGCGCCTCGGGGTTAGCCCCCTCCCGGAGGGCGCCTCGGGGCTAGCCCCCTCCCGGAGGGCGCCTCGGGGCTAACCCCTTCCCGGAGGGCGCCTCGGGGCTAGCCCCCTCAAGGAGGGCGCCTCGGGGCTAGCCCCCTCAAGGAGGGCGCCTCGGGGCTAGCCCCCTCCCGGAGGGCGCCTCGGAGCAAAGCTCCCTCCCGGAGGGCGCCTCGGGGCTAGCCCCCTCCCGGAGGGCGCCTCGGGGCTAGCCTCCTCCCGGAGGGCGCCTCGGGGCTAGCCCCCTCCCGGAGGGCGCCTCGGGGCTAGCCCCCTCCCGGAGGGTGCCTCGGGGCTAGCCCCCTCCCGGAGGGCGCCTCGGGGCTAGCCCCCTCACGGTTACGAAATTAATAAGTATTTTTTATATATATATTTTCGTTGTTTTATTTATTGGGCCTCTCTCTCTCTCTCTCTCTCTCTCTCTCTCTCTCTCTCTCTCTCTCTCTCTCTATATATATATATATATATATATATATATATATATATATATATATATATATATATATATATATATATATATATATATATATATATATATATGAAGGCTTACGATTGGAAAAATATATACTGAACCGTCTTGATGTGTAGCTTCCCAACAACCTTTTCCAGGCTTTGCAGCCCTGAACAGCTCGCATCCGAAGACGAAGTCTTCGATAATCCTATATCCGAGAATCATTTCTGGAAAGACCTAATTACCTCAATAGAAGATGCTTCTCTCTACTCTGTCTCCATCGTTGATATCAATACTTTTTTTTTTTTACGTACGCATAGTCTGACTTTATTTGTCTCAAACAATAAAATGTCATAAATTTGCTAAACTGATGACATTATAATGTCTCCATATGCTGCTGTATATAAACTTAATAAAGAAAATATGTAAGTAAATATATCATTCCAAATATATCAGTAAGAAACATACACAATTAAAACAAGAATCCTATTTATTAAAAAAAGTAGTCCAGTGAGGACAAATCAGCTTATATTTTCTTTAGGGTTACTGAGAAAAGATAAGCAACTTACAAAACAAATATTTTCTTCCCCCCAAAAAAGATGAATTTAAAATACTTCCTTAACAATAATAGTAATTTTCAAGTAGTAATAATAAATATATTACAGTCCTTGGTAGTAGTTTTATGAATTACATGTATTCTGATTCATAACTCATTATGCAATACATTTTTGAATACAAGTAATATGGCAGTCCTGTGATGTGGACTTTTATCAAATTTATATTATATGATACATTCCACATACACAGTTAACATATTTCCCAAGAATTCTGAGTATATATGCATTATACTGACGAGAAATAAATGATTCTCAGCTGTACACACTATGGACAACAGGTACTGAAATATTAATTTCATTTAACAAGTGTGAAAGGATTAGACAACTCTAGAAATAGTTTTCTTTAACCGAGTCAAAAAGAACAGAACTCTTTCTAAACAGCGTAGCAGGTTACTACATCCCTACTCATTCTCTTTTCTATGATGAGGAAAATTTAAACAGGGAAACTGCAATTGAAAATTTGCCATAACTGCCTCTTTGTGTTGCAAAATATAATAAATATGGAGAAACAGCTCTGAATATTTGCTATAATTCAGTCAAATCATCTCGTCACTATTCCAACTTGATGACTAAGGTTGGGTCATTTCGACTGTGGTATAATACAACACACACTTTAATAAAACAAAGTTTATATTAGTCTACAGTAAAATATACTGTGCATAGTGCATTTGCATTAGTGTTTCAAAAGTCAAAATATCTTCATGCATCGTCTTTTGTATTATAGAGTGCACACAATGAGACAAGCTTATTTAGATGTAAAAAAAGTTCAGGAAATACTAATTTCAAATAGTATCAATCTATCGATGACTTATATAAATGGTTATCTTGAGTTTTACTAGACTTGTATATGTACTGCATGGAACAAAAATAGTACGCATATCTTCAAGACTTGTGTAATGTTTGCTGTCCTCACTGGTGTCATTAATATTCAATAAATGTACGATGATTCTCTTTCTCGGCTTCATATAACCAGATTCCTCGGAAAAGCACCGAGGAACAGACAAGCTGACTTACTTACACTTGGAGGAAATTATCGTCTTCTCTGGATGCGGAAGCAGAATTTCATAACCATCGTCTTTTTCGAGAAAGATCCTATTCTTTAGATTTTGTTTGACTGCAGGATTTTAAATAGTTGCAGCCTACGAGAACTCACAAAGCGAGAAACTAGTCTTCGAGAAACCTATATCGTACCTGCTCTCCAACGTGAATATTGGGAAAACAGTATTTGATCGATGTGTGTAAAATTTGCAAGGAAACACAGGAAGAAACCAAGGAAGCCGCCTAAGAATGCACTAAGGAACCCACCTTGGAAGGAACAAAGGAACCAACCTAAGGATGCACCATGGAACACACGTAGGAAGGAACCATGGAGCCCACTTACAAGGGAACCACAGCTTCCACCCAAGAGGGAACCACACGTCGCATGGCCAGCCCTTTCCCGGAGGGCGCCTCGGAGCTAGCCATAGCCCCCTCCAGGAGGGCGCCTCGGGCAAAGCCCCCTCCCGGAGGGCGCCTGGGGGCAAAGCCCCCTCCCGGAGGGCGCCTGGGGGCAAAGCCCCTTCCTGGAGGGCGCCTCGGGGGCAAAGCCCCCCCCCGGAGGGCGCCTCGGGGGCAAAGCCCCCTCCCGGAAGGCGCCTCGGGGGCAAAGCCCCCTCCCGGAGGGCGGCTGCCCCCGAGGCGCCCTCCGGGAGGGGGCTTTGCCCCAGAGGCGCCCTCCGGGAGGGGGCTTTGCCCCCAGGCGCCCTCCGGGAGGGGGCTTTGCCCCCGAGGCGCCCTCCGGGAGGGGGCTTTGCCCCCAGGTGCCCTCCGGGAGGGGCTTTGCCCACGAGGCGCCCTCCGGGAGGGGGCTTTGCCCCCGAGGCGCCCTCCGGGAGGAGGCTAGCCCCGAGGCGCCCTCCGGGAGGGGGCTAGCCCCGAGGCGATCTCCGGGAGGGGGCTAGCCCCGAGGCGCCCTCCGTGAGGGGGCTAGCCCCGAGGCGCCCTCCGGGAGGGGGCTAGCCCCGAGGCGCCCTCCGGGAGGGGGCTAGCCCCGAGGCGCCCTCCGGGAGGGGGCTAGCCCCGAGGCGCCCTCCGGGAGGGGGCTAGTCCCGAGGCGCCCTCCGGGAGGGGGCTAGCCACGAGGCGCCCTCCGGTAGGGGGCTTTGCCCCGAGGCGCCCTCCGGGAGGGGGCTTTGCCCCGAGGCGCCCTCCGGGAGGGAGCTAGTCCCGAGGCGCCCTTCGGGAGGGGGCTAGCCCCGAGGCGCCCTCCGGGAGGGGGCTAGCCTCGAGGCGCCCTCCGGGAGGGGGCTAGCCCCGAGGCGCCCTCCGGGAGGGGGCTAGCCCCGAGGCGCCCTCCGGGAGGGGGCTAGCCCCGAGGCGCCCTCCGGGAGGGGGCCAGCCCCGAGGCGCCCTCCGGGAGGGGGCTAGCCCCGAGGCGCCCTCCGGGAGGGGGCTAGCCCCGAGGCGCCCTCCGGGAGGGGGCTAGCCCCGAGGCGCCCTCCGGGAGGGGGCTAGCCCCGAGGCGCCCTCCGGGAGGGGGCTAGCACCGAGGCGCCCTCCGGGAGGGGGCTAGCCCCGAGGCGCCCTCCGGGAGGGGGCTAGCCCCGAGGCGCCCTCCGGGAGGGGGCTAGCCCCGAGGCGCCCTCCGGGAGGGGGCTAGCCCCGAGGCGCCCTCCGGGAGGGGGCTAGCCCCGAGGCGCCCTCCGGGAGGGGGCTAGCCCCGAGGCGCCCTCCGGGAGGGGGCTAGCCCCGAGGCGCCCTCCGGGAGGGGGCTAGCCCCGAGGCGCCCTCCGGGAGGGGGCTAGCCCCGAGGCGCCCTCCGGGAGGGGGCTAGCCCCGAGGCGCCCTCCGGGAGGGGGCTAGCCCCGAGGCGCCCTCCGGGAGGGGGCTAGCCCCGAGGCGCCCTCCGGGAGGGGGCTAGCCCCGAGGCGCCCTCCGGGAGGGGGCTAGCCCCGAGGCGCCCTCCGGGAGGGGGCTAGCCCCGAGGCGCCCTCCGGGAGGGGGCTAGCCCCGAGGCGCCCTCCGGGAGGGGGCTAGCCCCGAGGCGCCCTCCGGGAGGGGGCTAGCCCCGAGGCGCCCTCCGGGAGGGGGCTAGCCCCGAGGCGCCCTCCGGGAGGGGGCTAGCCCCTAGGCGCCCTCCGGGAGGGGGCTAGCCCCGAGGCGCCCTCCGGGAGGGGGCTAGCCCCGAGGCGCCCTCCGGGAGGGGGCTAACCCCGAGGCGCCCTCCGGGAGGGGGCTAGCCCCAAGGCGCCCTCCGGGAGGGGGCTAGCCCCGAGGCGCCCTCCGGGAGGGGGCTAGCCCCGAGGCGCCCTCCGGGAGGGGGCTTTGCCCCGAAGCGCCCTCCGAGAGGGGGCTTTGCCCCGAGGCGCCCTCCGGGAGGGGTCTTTGCCCCGAGGCGCCCTCCGGTTGGGGGCTAGTCCCGAGGCGCCCTCCTGTTGGGGGCTAGTCCCGAGGCGCCCTCCATGAGGGGGCTTTGCCCCGAGGCGCCCTCCGGGAGGGGGCTTTGCCCCGAGGCGCCCTCCGGGAGGGGGCTTTGCCCCGAGGCGCCCTCCGGGAGGGGGCTAGTCCCGAGGCGCCCTTCGGGAGGGGGCTAGCCCCGAGGCGCCCTCCGGGAGGGGGCTAGCCTCGAGGCGCCCTCCGGGAGGGGGCTAGCCCCGAGGCGCCCTCCGGGAGGGGGCTAGCCCCGAGGCGCCCTCCGGGAGGGGGCTAGCCCCGAGGCGCCCTCCGGGAGGGGGCTAGCCCTGAGGCGCCCTCCGGGAGGGGGCTAGCCCTGAGGCGCCCTCCGGGAGGGGGCTAGCCCCGAGGCGCCCTCCGGGAGGGGGCTAGCCCCGAGGCGCCCTCCGGGAGGGGGCTAGCCCCGAGGCACTATCCGGGAGGGGGCTAGCCCCGAGGCGCCCTCCGGGAGGGGGCTAGCCCCGAGGCGCCCTCCGGGAGGGGGCTAGCCCGAGGCACCCTCCGGGAGGGGGCTAGCCCCGAGGCGCCCTCCGGGAGGGGGCTAGCCCCGAGGCGCCCTCCGGGAGGGGGCTAGCCCCGAGGCGTCCTCCGGGAGGGGACTTTGCCCCGAGGCGCCCTCCGGGAGGGGGCTTTGCCCCAAGGCGCCCTCCGGGAGGAGCTTTGCCCCGAGGCGCTCTCCGGGAGGGGGCTTTGCCCCGAGGCGCCCTCCGGAAGGGGGCTTTGCCCCGAGGCGCCCTCCGGAAGGGGGCTTTGGCCCGAGGCGCCCTCTGGGAGGGGGCTAGTCCCGAGGCGCCCTACTAGAGGGGGCTAACCCCGAGGCGCCCTCCGTTAGGGGGCTAGTCCCGTGGCGACCTCCGGGAGGGGGCTAGCCCCGCGGCGCCCTCCTTGAGGGGGCTAGCCCCGAGGCGCCCTCCTTGAGGGGGCTAGCCCCGAGGCGCCCTCCGGGAGGGGGCTAGCCCCGAGGCGCCCTCCGGGAGGGGGCTAGCCCCGAGGCGCCCTCCGGGAGGGGGCTAGCCCCGAGGCACCCTCCGGGAGGGGGCTAACCCCTAGGCGCCCTCCGGGAGGGGGCTAGCCCCGAGGCACCCTCCGGGAGGGGGCTAGCCCCGAGGAGCCCTCCGGGAAGGGGGCTAGCCCCGAGGCGCCCTCCGGGAGGAGGCTAGCCCCGAGGCGCCCTCCGGGAGGGGGCTAGCTCGGAGGCGCCCTCCGGGAAGGGGGCTAGCCTCGAGGCGCCCTCCGGGAGGGGGCTAGCCCCGAGGCGCCCTCAGGGAGGGGGCTAGCCCCGAGGCGCCCTCCGGGAGGGGGCTAGCCCCGAGGCGCCCTCCGGGAGGGGGCTAGCCCCGAGGCGCCCTCCGGGAGGGGGCTTTGCCCCGAGGCGCCCTCCGGGAGGGGGCTTTGCCCCGAGGCGCCCTCCGAGAGGGGGCTTTGCCCCGAGGCGCCCTCCGGGAGGGGGCTTTGCTCCGAGGCGCCCTCCGGGAGGGGGCTTTGCCCCGAGGCGCCCTCCGGGAGGGGGCTTTGCCCCGAGGCGCCCTCCGGGAGGGGGCTTTGCCCCGAGGCGCCCTCTGGGAGGGGGCTTTCCCCCGAGGCGCCCTCCGAGAGGGGGCTAGCCCCAAGGCGCCCTCCGGGAGGGGGCTAGCCCCGAGGCGCCCTCCGGGAGGGGGTTTGCCCCGATGTGCCCTCCGGGAGGGGGCTTTGCCCCGAGGTGCCCTCCGGGAGGGGGCTTTGCCCCGAGGCGTCCTCCGGGAGGGGGCTTTGCCCCGAGGCGCCCTCCGGAAGGGGGCTTTGCCCCGAGGTGCCCTCCGGGAGGGGGCTTTGCCCCGAGGCGCCCTCCGGGAGGGGGCTTTGCCCCGAGGCGCCCTCCGGGTGGGGGCTTTGCCCCGAGGCGCCCTCCTGGTGGGGGCTTTGCCCCGAGGCGCCCTCCGGGAGGGGGCTTTGCCCCGAGGCGCCCTCCGGGAGGGGGCTTTGCCCCGAGGCGCCCTCCGGGAGGGGGCTTTGCCCCGAGGCGCCCTCCGGGAGCGGGCTTTGCCCCGAGGCGCCCTCCGGGAGCGGGCTTTGCCCCGAGGCGCCCTCCGGGAGGGGGCTTTGCCCCCAGGCGCCCTCCGGGAGGGTGCTTTGCCCCGAGGCGCCCTCCGGGAGGAGGCTTTAACCCGAGGCGCCCTCAGGGAGGGGGCTTTGCCCCGAGGCGCCCTCCGTTTGTTGGCTTTGCCCCGAGGCGCCCTCCGCGTGGGGGCTTTGCCCCGAGGCGCCCTCCGGGTGGGGGCTTTGCCCCGAGGCGCCCTCCGGGAGGGGGCTAGCCCCGAGGCGCCCTCCGGGAGGGGGCTAGTCCCGAGGCGCCCTCCGGGAGGGGGCTAGCCCCGAGGCGCCCTCCGGTAGGGGGCTTTGCCCCGAGGCGCCCTCCGGGAGGGGGCTTTGCCCCGAGGCGCCCTCCGGGAGGGAGCTAGTCCCGAGGCGCCCTTCGGGAGGGGGCTAGCCCCGAGGCGCCCTCCGGGAGGGGGCTAGCCTCGAGGCGCCCTCCGGGAGGGGGCTAGCCCCGAGGCGCCCTCCGGGAGGGGGCTAGCCCCGAGGCGCCCTCCGGGAGGGGGCTAGCCCCGAGGCGCCCTCCGGGAGGGGGCCAGCCCCGAGGCGCCCTCCGGGAGGGGGCTAGCCCCGAGGCGCCCTCCGGGAGGGGGCTAGCCCCGAGGCGCCCTCCGGGAGGGGGCTAGCCCCGAGGCGCCCTCCGGGAGGGGGCTAGCACCGAGGCGCCCTCCGGGAGGGGGCTAGCCCCGAGGCGCCCTCCGGGAGGGGGCTAGCCCCGAGGCGCCCTCCGGGAGGGGGCTAGCCCCGAGGCGCCCTCCGGGAGGGGGCTAGCCCCGAGGCGCCCTCCGGGAGGGGGCTAGCCCCGAGGCGCCCTCCGGGAGGGGGCTAGCCCCGAGGCGCCCTCCGGGAGGGGGCTAGCCCCGAGGCGCCCTCCGGGAGGGGGCTAGCCCCGAGGCGCCCTCCGGGAGGGGGCTAGCCCCGAGGCGCCCTCCGGGAGGGGGCTAGCCCCGAGGCGCCCTCCGGGAGGGGGCTAGCCCCGAGGCGCCCTCCGGGAGGGGGCTAGCCCCGAGGCGCCCTCCGGGAGGGGGCTAGCCCCGAGGCGCCCTCCGGGAGGGGGCTAGCCCCGAGGCGCCCTCCGGGAGGGGGCTAGCCCCGAGGCGCCCTCCGGGAGGGGGCTAGCCCCGAGGCGCCCTCCGGGAGGGGGCTAGCCCCGAGGCGCCCTCCGGGAGGGGGCTAGCCCCGAGGCGCCCTCCGGGAGGGGGCTAGCCCCTAGGCGCCCTCCGGGAGGGGGCTAGCCCCGAGGCGCCCTCCGGGAGGGGGCTAGCCCCTAGGCGCCCTCCGGGAGGGGGCTAACCCCGAGGCGCCCTCCGGGAGGGGGCTAGCCCCAAGGCGCCCTCCGGGAGGGGGCTAGCCCGGAGGCGCCCTCCGGGAGGGGGCTAGCCCCGAGGCGCCCTCCGGGAGGGGGCTTTGCCCCGAAGCGCCCTCCGAGAGGGGGCTTTGCCCCGAGGCGCCCTCCGGGAGGGGTCTTTGCCCCGAGGCGCCCTCCGGTTGGGGGCTAGTCCCGAGGCGCCCTCCTGTTGGGGGCTAGTCCCGAGGCGCCCTCCATGAGGGGGCTTTGCCCCGAGGCGCCCTCCGGGAGGGGGCTTTGCCCCGAGGCGCCCTCCGGGAGGGGGCTTTGCCCCGAGGCGCCCTCCGGGAGGGGGCTAGTCCCGAGGCGCCCTTCGGGAGGGGGCTAGCCCCGAGGCGCCCTCCGGGAGGGGGCTAGCCTCGAGGCGCCCTCCGGGAGGGGGCTAGCCCCGAGGCGCCCTCCGGGAGGGGGCTAGCCCCGAGGCGCCCTCCGGGAGGGGGCTAGCCCCGAGGCGCCCTCCGGGAGGGGGCTAGCCCTGAGGCGCCCTCCGGGAGGGGGCTAGCCCTGAGGCGCCCTCCGGGAGGGGGCTAGCCCCGAGGCGCCCTCCGGGAGGGGGCTAGCCCCGAGGCGCCCTCCGGGAGGGGGCTAGCCCCGAGGCACTATCCGGGAGGGGGCTAGCCCCGAGGCGCCCTCCGGGAGGGGGCTAGCCCCGAGGCGCCCTCCGGGAGGGGGCTAGCCCGAGGCACCCTCCGGGAGGGGGCTAGCCCCGAGGCGCCCTCCGGGAGGGGGCTAGCCCCGAGGCGCCCTCCGGGAGGGGGCTAGCCCCGAGGCGTCCTCCGGGAGGGGACTTTGCCCCGAGGCGCCCTCCGGGAGGGGGCTTTGCCCCAAGGCGCCCTCCGGGAGGAGCTTTGCCCCGAGGCGCTCTCCGGGAGGGGGCTTTGCCCCGAGGCGCCCTCCGGAAGGGGGCTTTGCCCCGAGGCGCCCTCCGGAAGGGGGCTTTGGCCCGAGGCGCCCTCTGGGAGGGGGCTAGTCCCGAGGCGCCCTACTAGAGGGGGCTAACCCCGAGGCGCCCTCCGTTAGGGGGCTAGTCCCGTGGCGACCTCCGGGAGGGGGCTAGCCCCGCGGCGCCCTCCTTGAGGGGGCTAGCCCCGAGGCGCCCTCCTTGAGGGGGCTAGCCCCGAGGCGCCCTCCGGGAGGGGGCTAGCCCCGAGGCGCCCTCCGGGAGGGGGCTAGCCCCGAGGCGCCCTCCGGGAGGGGGCTAGCCCCGAGGCGCCCTCCGGGAGGGGGCTAGCCCCGAGGCGCCCTCCGGGAGGGGGCTAGCCCCGAGGCACCCTCCGGGAGGGGGCTAACCCCTAGGCGCCCTCCGGGAGGGGGCTAGCCCCGAGGCACCCTCCGGGAGGGGGCTAGCCCCGAGGAGCCCTCCGGGAAGGGGGCTAGCCCCGAGGCGCCCTCCGGGAGGAGGCTAGCCCCGAGGCGCCCTCCGGGAGGGGGCTAGCTCGGAGGCGCCCTCCGGGAAGGGGGCTAGCCTCGAGGCGCCCTCCGGGAGGGGGCTAGCCCCGAGGCGCCCTCAGGGAGGGGGCTAGCCCCGAGGCGCCCTCCGGGAGGGGGCTAGCCCCGAGGCGCCCTCCGGGAGGGGGCTAGCCCCGAGGCGCCCTCCGGGAGGGGGCTTTGCCCCGAGGCGCCCTCCGGGAGGGGGCTTTGCCCCGAGGCGCCCTCCGAGAGGGGGCTTTGCCCCGAGGCGCCCTCCGGGAGGGGGCTTTGCTCCGAGGCGCCCTCCGGGAGGGGGCTTTGCCCCGAGGCGCCCTCCGGGAGGGGGCTTTGCCCCGAGGCGCCCTCCGGGAGGGGGCTTTGCCCCGAGGCGCCCTCTGGGAGGGGGCTTTCCCCCGAGGCGCCCTCCGAGAGGGGGCTAGCCCCAAGGCGCCCTCCGGGAGGGGGCTAGCCCCGATAATAATAATAATAATAATAATAATCCTTTATTCCAATGTACATTGGGTATTTAAATAAGATACATATATATTCCAGATAGACATCTGTGGTGTACGATATAGACATACTAAAACAAACAAATCATAAAGATGAGTGTACCATTAAAATTTACAAGTAAAATCTTCCTTTAAGAGCAACTTCTTAAGATTATATTTAAAAGTATACACTGAACCAGCATTTTTTAGTTCTCTGGGAAGCTGATTATATAAATGAGGTCCACGAATGTTTATATCTCTTGAGCCAATATCAGTTTTAGACCTTCGTACTAATAAATCTTCCCCTTGACGGGTAGTTAACCCGGTAACTGAGCTTACTGTAGAAAAATTATACAAGCAATCAGGAATATTGTTTCTTAGTATATTAAAAACAAAGGTACATATATCAAAAACATATTTATCTCTAATCTTTATCCATTCTAGATCTTTTAAAACAGGAGAGATGTGCTCGTATTTTCTTACATTGCCAACAGCCACTCGTGCTGCAAAGTTTTGTAACTTTTGTATTCTTTGTAATTGAGTCTTATTTGTACATCCCCAAACTTTGAGACAGTAATTAATTAAACTCATAGCTAAGGACTGGACAATTATTATACGAGTTGATGTTTCAAATGAGTCTTTTACCCTATTTAGATATATTAGAGTACCCATTACTTTTTTATAAATTTCATCTATATGCATTTCAAAATTCATGTAACGGTCAAAATAGACACCTAGGTTCTTTACCGAGTTCATTGGCTTAATGATATTACCGTTAAAATTTATATGAAGATTGTCATCAACTTCTGATAATAATTGTCTGGATCCGATAAGAATAGATTGGGTTTTAGTTTCATTAAGTAACAGACCATTTTTTAGAAAGTAACGTTTAGCCATATACAAAATTTCTTCTGCTCTACGAATAATATTTTCTAAATCATCAATTTCTCCTTCAATTAAGATTTGAGTATCGTCAGCATATTGAATGACATAACAGTTAGGTAAATATTTTACTAGATCGTTTACATATATTAGAAAAAGTATAGGTCCTAGGATCGATCCCTGAGGGACCCCAAACAATACCTTCTTGCGACTTGAGACTACATCTTTTATTCTGACTGACTGGTAGCGGTTTTTTAAATAGTTCTCGAACCAGCTTGGGTCAATGTTCATTTTTTTGCATTTTTCTAATAGAGTGGTATGGTGTACACTATCAAAAGCTTTAGAAAGATCGAGTAGTAGTAGCAATGATATTTTCTTATTATCTATATTTTTGTATATTTCATCTGATATTTTCAATAAGGCAGTTTCAGTTGATAATTTTGGCCTGAAACCGTGTTGACTTTTTGCAATAAGTTTATTTTTTTCAAGAAACTCACTTAACTGATTTGCAACAATCTTTTCAAGTATCTTTGATAAAATTGGTAGTAAAGAGATTGGTCTATAGTTAGAGACGTCGTCAGGATTTCCATTTTTAAAACCAGGAATTACATGGGGATTTTTCCATAAATCTGGGTAGACATTGGTAACTATGGAAGTATTGATTATTACCGTCAGATAATAAGCTATTACAAATAATGAATCTCTAATAAAACGAAAACAAATTCCATCTGATCCATATGCATTAGAGTCTTTCAGATTTTTTATTACTAAGATTACTGTATTACAATCTACTGTAGTAGGGTTAAAGACATCATTACTTCTATTGAATGCACTATGTTCTTGAACATTATTATTATTATTACTACCATCATCACTATTATCATTACCATTACTACCACCATCATTATTATTTACACCATTATCAACATTTCTATTATTATTACTACTACCATCATCATTATTATTACCACCATTACTATTATTGATTTCATTTATTATTTCTTTTTTTGTTTTTTCAAAGGTTTTTTTCCCCACTTCAGCGAAAAAATTATTGAACTCTTCTGCTTTAGCACTTACATCTACCTCATCGGGTATAATTGATATGTTACTACTTTTATTACAGTTATTGGAAAGCATGGTTTTAGCAATTTTCCATGTATCAGAGATATTGCCTTTAGCGTTTTGAAATTTATTTTTGTAATACTGTTTCTTACTGTTACTTAATGATGATTTTACTTGTTTCTTATGCTCTGTAAACTTTTCTCTTAAAGGGATATTATCTCTTTGTAGCTTTACTTCATTTTGTAGTTTGTCTCTTTCTTTCATAATGTTTTTTATGTCATCTGTTATCCAAGGAGCGGGGGGACGAAATATTTCTCTTGTCACGAGTGGTGCACATCGATCTATACATGATGATAAGACACTGGTTAAAATATTTACTTGTGTGTTGATATTATCGGTATATAGAATTTCATTTAATTTATGTACTTCATTCATAAGTAAACTACAAAGTAATTCTTGTGAATAATTTCTTAAGCATCTGAATGTTTTAAAGATTGGTTGTCTCTTTGGTTTGCGAATATTTAGGGACGTTACAATTTCCTCGTGGTCTGCTATAGGGCTTGGCATTACGTCACACTTAGTTATCATATGTTTGGAGTTTGTTATTACTAGATCGATTTGGGAAACTGAAGTGGGAGTGATTCTAGTTGGTTTATTTATAATCTGTTCTAGATTTAAATTCTTAATAAGTCTACTCATTTTATTTTCTCTTTTTAGTTGATCATCATTAAAATCGCCATATATAAAAACTGGTTTGTTTTTTAAAATTATCTCCTTAAAAACGTCCAAAATATAGCTAAAAGAGGTTACCGAGGCTTTGGGGTGGCGGTACACGCAGCCTATGATAATAGAAGGAAACTTTTTATGTTGGACAGAGATCCATTTATCTTCCACTCCTTCGTGCTTCTCAGTTTCAAGATTTAGTTCAGTGGCCTTCAAATAATTTTTAACATATAAACATACACCTCCACCTCTACCACTGTCATAGCGATAAATATTATATGAAGGAATATTAATAAATGCATTGTTAATTGACGGATACAGCCATGATTCGCTAATGCAAAGAACATCAATATTTTCTTGTACAAGCATATGTTCAATTTCTAGTATATGGGATAACAGGGATTGTGCATTTATATGTACGACAGATAATCTATCATTATATTTACAAGTAACTTTCACATCGGCACTGTCTTCTTGGCCATGATTCTAATAATAATCATTATTTTTACATAATCTACTCTTATGACCATATTCATGACATACATTACATTTAACTTTATGATCAAATCTACAATTTGATTGGCGGTGATTGAACTCACCACAATTATAACATCCATATCTTTGACTTTGCACATAATCATAATCCCTTCTTTCTCTGTTTTGTTTGTAAGTATGACTTATCCTAGTGTTGGTATTGCTGTATCGTCCCTGGGAGCCAGTATCACCATGTCTACCACGCGAGAAATTATTATAATCATAATCCCTTCTTTCTCTATTTTGTTTGTTAGTATGACTTAGCCAGGTGTTTGTATTGCTGTATCGTCCCTGGGAGCCAGTATCACCATATCTACCACGCAAAAAACTATTTTTGACTCCCGTATTTTGGCCTCTATTTTGATAAAATCTAACTGTATTGTTACCTTTAACATTCATGTTCACTCTATTGTCACTACCTCCTCTGTCACTTACATCATTAGATTTCATTTTATTGTTGCTAGCATTAAACAAATTTGATTTTACTGTTTTCCAGTCTCGGCAGATAAAGTCACTTGTACAAACAGAAGAAATAGCATCCAATAGTCTGATTGCTCCAATTCTATTAAGTAAATCATTTTCCATATCATCTCGAATTTCGTAACAGTTAATATCAATATCACCAGTTCCAAGTTTGAAAAACTCTGCTGTCTTAATGAATGTAACCCCATTGTTATTACACCATTCATGCAACTGGGTATTATATTGATATATTCTATCAGGCAAACCACTTGTCTTCAAACTTGGGACTAGTTCACAAACCTTGACCTCAATATCTTTGTTTTTCCCCTGAAGTTCGGCGATTACAGTCCCAAGGGTATCAAGAATTGTTTCTAGGGTAGCATCTTCGTCAAGTAGATCTTGTGTTCCGCAGTAGATAACACATTCCTTTGGCAAGTGATCAAGTTCCTCACTTATCCAAGATTTTAGTATCTTCAAGTTTGCTTCTGGAAGTGTTCTTATTTCTGCATGTTCATGAAGGTCGCTTGATATTATTTCTTTTAAGTAAGAGTCGCCAATCAATAAGGTATTTCCTTCAAGTGGTGCGTTCGTACGTCTGGCATGGGTATTTGTTTCACTGAGGTTTTGTATTGCTTCTTGATTTTGTTTAATGGTTTCCTGTGCCAAGAATAATTTTGTTTTTAGTTCTTGTATTTCTCTCTCCTTTTCTGTTAAAGAATTGTTCATTACGCAAAATTTGTCGTTAGTTTCTCGAACAAATTTTTGAAATATGTGGTACAGTTCTGTCGAATCGTAAGTTTCGTTCTCTCTCTCGTGGGTAGCATCATGTGACGATGGTGATTCATCAATGCTTCTATAATATGTTATCATTTTATCAATCAAATTTTCTTTAGTTGTCCATATACCAGTAAGGCCCAACTCAATGCAGTGTTTTTGCAATTCGCATTTTGTATATTTACCAAGAAGTTCTCGTGACGGATTCTCGAGAGTGGCCAGTGGTGGGTTGCGTCTTACCACTCTTTCTTCCGTCGTTTCCTCGAGAGGATTATCGTCTTTGTTTGTGAGATCAAATGAATTATCCATTTTTCAAATGTATTTAGAAAGGTCTACAAAACAATAGTCTCCGTGTTATTTAATTAGCAAATGATAAAAATATATAAAACAAGTTGAAAGAAAACGCACCAATCAGTGGTATTTATGGCATAGGGTCCCAGTGCGCATGCGCAGCTTTTGAAGAATTTGAGTAGGAGTCCAGTAGAAAATTTAACTTTTTATAGCATGAAAAACTCTACGAACAGACTTAATTTCACATATGAACTGGCATTATCACTGTCTCCACATATTCACAAACACTTACTGGGCACTGTTTTTTCGGTAGAGAGTCTTAGATCTTCACAAGAAAAAGTATTTACAGAATGAGGGCGCACAGAGGCGCCCTCCTGGTGGGGGCTTTGCCCCGAGGCGCCCTCCGGGAGGGGGCTTTGCCCCGAGGCGCCCTCCGGGAGGGGGCTTTGCCCCGAGGCGCCCTCCGGGAGGGGGCTTTGCCCCGAGGCGCCCTCCGGGAGCGGGCTTTGCCCCGAGGCGCCCTCCGGGAGCGGGCTTTGCCCCGAGGCGCCCTCCGGGAGGGGGCTTTGCCCCCAGGCGCCCTCCGGGAGGGTGCTTTGCCCCGAGGCGCCCTCCGGGAGGAGGCTTTAACCCGAGGCGCCCTCAGGGAGGGGGCTTTGCCCCGAGGCGCCCTCCGTTTGTTGGCTTTGCCCCGAGGCGCCCTCCGCGTGGGGGCTTTGCCCCGAGGCGCCCTCCGGGTGGGGGCTTTGCCCCGAGGCGCCATCCGGGTGGGGGCTTTGCCCCGAGGCGCCCTCCGGGTGGGGGCTTTGCCCCAAGGCGCCCTCCGGGGGGGGGCTTTGCCCCGAGGCGCCCTCCGGGAGGGGGCTTTGCCCCGAGGCGCCCTCCGGGAGCGGGCTTTGCCCCGAGGCGCCCTCCGGGAGCGGGCTTTGCCCCGAGGCGCCCTCCGGGAGGGGACTTTGCCCCGAGGCGCCCTCCGGGAGCGGGCTTTGCCCCGAGGCGCCCTCCGGGAGGGGGCTTTGGCCCGAGGCTCCCTCCGGGAGGGGGCTAGCCCGAGGCTCCCTCCGGGAGGGGGCTAGACCGAGGTGCCCTCCGGGAGGGGGCTAGCCCCGAGGCGCCCTCCGGGAGGGGGCTTTGCCCCGAGGCGCCCTCCGGGAGGGGGCTTTGCCCCGAGGCGCCCTCCGGGAGGGGGCTTTGGCCCGAGGCTCCCTCTGGGAGGGGGCTAGTCCCGAGGCGCCCTCCTAGAGAGGGCTAGCCCCGTGGCGCCCTCCTTGAGGGGGCTAGTCCCGAGGCGACCTCCAGGAGGGAGCTAGCCCCGAGGCGCCCTCCTTGAGGGGGCTAGCCCCGAGGTGCCCTCCTTGAGGGGGCTAGCCCCGAGGCACCCTCCGCGAGGGGGCTAGCCCCGAGGCGCCCTCTGGGAGGGGGCTAGCCCCGAGGCGCCCTCCGGGAGGGGGCTAGCCCCGAGGCGCCCTCCGGGAGGGGGCTAGCCCCGAGGCGCCCTCCGGGAGGGGGCTAGCCCCGAGGCGCCCTCCGGGAAGGGGGCTAGCCCCGAGGCGCCCTCCGGGAGGGGGCTAGCCTCGAGGCGCCCTCCGGGAGGGGGCTAGCCCCGAGGCGCCCTCCGGGAGGGGGCTAGCCCCGAGACGCCCTCCGGGAGGGGGCTAGCCCCGAGGCGCCCTCCGGGAGGGGGCTAGCCCCGAGGCGCCCTCCGGGAGGGGGCTTTTCCCCGAGGCGCCCTCCGTTAGGGGGCTTTGCCCCGAGGCGCCCTCCGGGAGGGGGCTTTGCCCCGAGGCGCCCTCCGGGAGGGGGCTTTGCCCCGAAGCGCCCTCCGGGAGGGGGCTTTGCCCCGAGGCGCCCTCCGGGAGGGGGCTTTACCCCGAGACGCCCTCCGGGAGGGGGCTTTGCCCCGAGGCGCCCTCCGGGAGGGGGCTTTGCCCCGAGGCGCCCTCTGGGAGGGGGCTTTGCCCCAAGGCGCCCTCCGGGAGGGGGCTAGCCCCGAGGCGCCCTCCGGGAGGGGGCTTTGCCCCGAGGTGCCTTCCGGGAGGGGGCTTTGCCCCGAGGTGCCCTCCGGGAGGGGGCTTTGCCCCGAGGTGCCCTCCGGGAGGGGGCTTTGCCAAGAGGCGCCCTCCGGAAGGGAGCTTTGCCCCGAGGCGCCCTCCGGGAGGGGGCTTTGCCCCGAGGCGCCCTCCGGGAGGGGGCTTTGCCCCGAGGCGCCCTAAGGAAGGGGGCTTTGCCCCGAAGCGCCCTCCGGGAGGGGGCTTTGCCCCGAGGCGCCCTCCGGGTGGGGGCTTTGCCCCGAGGCGCCCTCCGGGTGGGGGCTTTGCCCCGAGGCGCCCTCTGGGTGGGGGCTTTGCCCCGAGGCACCCTCCGGGTGGGGGCTTTGCCCCGAGGCGCCCTCCGGGTTTGGGCTTTGCCCCTAGGCGCCCTCTTGGTGGGGGCTTTGCCCCGAGGCGCCCTCCGGGTGGGGGCTTTGCCCCGAGGCGCCCTCCGGGTGGGGGCTTTGCCCCGAGGCGCCCTCCGGGTGGGGGCTTTGCTCCAAGGCGCCCTCCGGGAGGGGCCTTTTCCCCGAGGCGCCCTCCGGGAGGGGGCTTTGCCCCGAGGCGCCCTCCGGGAGCGGGCTTTGCCCCGAGGCGCCCTCCGGGAGCGGGCTTTGCCCCGAGGCGCCCTCCGGGAGGGGGCTTTGCCCCCAGGCGCCCTCCGGGAGCGGGCTTTGCCCCGAGGCGCCCTCCGGGAGCGGGCTTTGCCCCGAGGCGCCCTCCGGGAGGGGGCTTTGCCCCTAGGCGCCCTTCGGGAAGGGGCTTTGCCCCCAGGCGCCCTCCGGGAGGGGGCTTTTCCCCCGAGGCGCCTTCCGGGAGGGGGCTTTGCCCCCGAGGCGCCCTCCGGGAGGGGGCTTTGCCCCCGAGGCGCCCTCCAGGCGCCCTCCGGGAGGGGGCTTTGCCCCCAGGCGCCCTCCGGGAGGGGGCTTTGCCCCCAGGCGCCCTCCGGGAGGGGGCTTTGCCCCCGAGGCGCCCTCCGGGAGGTGGCTTTGCCCCCAGGCGCCCTCCGGGAGGGGGCTTTGCCCCCGAGGCGCCCTCCAGGACGGTTCTATGGCTAGCTCCGAGTCTCCCTCCGGGAAAGGGCTGGCCATGCGACGTGTGGTTCCCTCTTGGGTGGAAGCTGAGGTTCCCTTGTAAGTGGGCTCCATGGTTCCTTCCTACGTGTGTTCCATTGTGCATCCTTAGGTTGGTTCCTTTGTTCCTTCCAAGGTGGGTTCCTTAGTGCATTCTTAGGCGGCTTCCTTGGTTTCTTCCTGTGTTTTCTTGCAAATTTTACACACATCGATCAAATACTGTTTTCCCAATATCCACGTTGGAGAGCAGGTACGATATAGGTTTCTCGAAGACTAGTTTCTCGCTTTGTGAGTTCTCGTAGGCTGCAACCATTTAAAATCCTGCAGTCAAACAAAATCTAAAGAATAGGATCTTTCTCGAAAAAGACGATGGTTATGAAGTTCTGCTTCTGCATCCAGAGAAGACGATAATTTCCTCCAAGAGTAAGTAAGTCAGCTTGTATGTTCCTCGGTGCTTTTCCGAGGAATCTGGTTATATGAAGCCGAGAAAGAGAATCATCGTACATTTATTGAATATTAATGACACCAGTGAGGACAGCAAACATTACACAAGTCTTGAAGATATGCGTACTATTTTTGTTCCATGCAGTACATATACAAGTCTAGTAAAACTCAAGATAACCATTTATATAAGTCATCGATAGATTGATACTATTTGAAATTAGTATTTCCTGAACTTTTTTTACATCTAAATAAGTTTGTCTCATTGTGTGCACTCTATAATACAAAAGACGATGCATCAAGATATTTTGACTTTTGAAACACTAATGCAAATGCACTATGCACAGTATATTTTACTGTAGACTAATATAAACTTTGTTTTATTGCAGTGTGTGTTGTATTATACCACAGTCGAAATGACCCAACCTTAGTCATCAAGTTGGAATAGTGACGAGATGATTTGACTGAATTATAGCAAATATTCAGAGCTGCTTCTCCATATTTATTATATTTTGCAACACAAAGAGGCAGTTATGGCAAATTTTCAATTGCAGTTTCCCTGTTTAAATTTTCCTCATCATAGAAAAGAGAATGAGTAGGTATGTAGTAACCTGCTACGCTGTTTAGAAAGAGTTCTGTTCTTTTTGACTCGGTTAAAGAAAACTATTTCTAGAGTTGTCTAATCCTTTCACACTTGTTAAATGAAATTAATATTTCAGTACCTGTTGTCCATAGTGTGTACAGCTGAGAATCATTTATTTCTCGTCAGTATAATGCATATATACTCAGAATTCTTGGGAAATATGTTAACTGTGTATGTGGAATGTATCATATAATATAAATTTGATAAAAGTCCACATCACAGGACTGCCATATTACTTGTATTCAAAAATGTATTGCATAATGAGTTATGAATCAGAATACATGTAATTCATAAAACTACTACCAAGGACTGTAATATATTTATTATTACTACTTGAAAATTACTATTATTGTTAAGGAAGTATTTTAAATTCATCTTTTTTGGGGGGAAGAAAATATTTGTTTTGTAAGTTGCTTATCTTTTCTCAGTAACCCTAAAGAAAATATAAGCTGATTTGTCCTCACTGGACTACTTTTTTTAATAAATAGGATTCTTGTTTTAATTGTGTATGTTTCTTACTGATATATTTGGAATGATATATTTACTTATATATTTTCTTTATTAAAGTTTATATACAGCAGCATATGGAGACATTATAATGTCATCAGTTTAGCAAATTTATGACATTTTATTGTTTGAGACAAATAAAGTCAGACTATGCGTACGTAAAAAAAAAAAAGTATTGATATCAACGATGGAGACAGAGTAGAGAGAAGCATCTTCTATTGAGGTAATTAGGTCTTTCCAGAAATGATTCTCGGATATAGGATTATCGAAGACTTCGTCTACGGATGCGAGCTGTTCAGGGCTGCAAAGCCTGGAAAAGGTTGTTGGGAAGCTACACATCAAGACGGTTCAGTATATATTTTTCCAATCGTAAGCCTTCATATATATATATATATATATATTTATATATATATATATATATATATATATATATATATATATATATATATATATATATATATATATATATATATATATATATATATATATATATATATATATATATATATATATATAAAGAGAGAGAGAGAGAGAGAGAGAGAGAGAGAGAGAGAGAGAGAGAGAGAGAGAGAGAGAGAGAGAGAGAGAGAGAGAGAGAGAGAGAGAGAGAGAGAGGCCCAATAAATAAAACAACGAAATTATATATATAAAAAATACTTATTAATTTCGTAACCGGGAGGGGGCTAGCCCCGAGGCGCCCTCCGGGAGGGGGCTAGCCCCGAGGCGCCCTCCGGGAGGGGGCTAGCCCCGAGGCGCCCTCCGGGAGGGGGCTAGCCCCGAGGCGCCCTCCGGGAGGGGGCTAGCCCCGAGGCGCCCTCCGGGAGGGGGCTAGCCCCGAGGCGCCCTCCGGGAGGAGGCTAGCCCCGAGGGGCCCTCCGGGAGGGGGCTAGCCCCGAGGCGATCTCCGGGAGGGGGCTAGCCCCGAGGCGCCCTCCGGGAGGGGGCTAGCCCCGAGGCGCCCTCCGGGAGGGGGCTAGCCCCGAGGCGCCCTCCGGGAGGGGGCTAGCCCCGAGGCGCCCTACGGGAGGGGGCTTTGCCCCGAGGCGCCCTCCGGGAGGGGGCTTTGCCCCGAGGCGCGTTCCGGGAGGGGGCTTTGCCCCGAGGCGCCCTCCGGGTGGTGGCTTTGCCCCGAAGCGCCCTCCGGGTGGGGGCTTTGCCCCGAGGCGCCCTCCGGGTGGGGGCTTTGCCCCGAGGCACCCTCCGGGTGGGGGCTTTGCCCCGAGGCGCCCTCCGGGTGGGGGCTTTGCCCCTAGGTGCCCTCCGGGTGGGGGCTTTGCCCCAAGGCGCCCACCGGGAGGGGCCTTTTCCCCGAGGCGCCCTCAGGGAGGGGGCTTTTCCTCGAGGCGCCCTCCGGGAGGGGCTAACCCCGAGGTGCCCTCCGGGAGGGGGCTAGCCCCGAGGCGCCCTCCGGGAGGGGGCTAGCCCCGAGGCGCCCTCCGGGAGGGGGCTAGCCACGAGGCGCCCTCCGGGAGGGGGCTAGCCCCGAGGCGCCCTCCGGGAGGGGGCTAGCCCCGAGGCGCCCTCCTTGAGGGGGCTTTGCCCCGAGGCGCCCTCCGGAAGGGGGCTTTGCCCAGAGGCGCCCTCCGGGAGGGGGCTTTGCCCCAAGGCGCCCCCTCCCGGAGGGCGCCTCGGGCCAAAGCCCCCTTCCGGAGGGCGCCTCGGGGCAAAGCCCCCTTCCGGAGGGCGCCTCGGGGCAAAGCCCCCTCCCGGAGGGCACCTCGGGGCAAAGCCCCCTCCCAGAGGGCGCCTCGGGGCAAAGCCCCCTCCCGGAGGGCACCTCGGGGCAAAGCTCCCTCCCGGAGGGCGCCTCGGGGCTAGCCCACTCCCGGAGGGCGCCACGGGGCTAGCCCCCTCCCGGAGGGCGCCTCGGGGCTAGCCCCCTCCCGGAGGGCGCCTCGGGGCTAGCCCCCTCCCGGAGGGCGCCTCGGGGCTAGCCCCCTCCCGGAGGGAGGGGGCTTTGCCCCGAGGTGCCCTCCGGGAGGGGGCTTTGCCCCGAGGCGCCCTCCGTAAGGGGGCTTTGCCCCGAGGCGCCCTCCGGAAGGGGGCTTTGGCCCGAGGCGCCCTCCGGGAGGGGGTTAGTCCCAAGGCGCCCTCCTAGAGGGGGCTAGCCCCTAGGCGCCCTCCGGGAGGGGGCTAGTCCCGAGGCGCCCTCCGTTATGGGGCTTTGCCCCGAGGCGCCATCCGTTCGGGGGCTTTGCCCCGAGGCGCCCTCCGGGAGGGGGCTTTGCCCCGAGGCGCCCTCCTGGAGGGGGCTTTGCCCCGAGGCGCCCTCCGGGAGGGGGCTTTGCCCCGAGGCGCCCTCCGGGAGGGGGCTTTGCCCCGAGGCACCCTCCGGGAGGGGGCTTTGCCCCGAGGCGCCCTCCAGGAGGGGGCTTTGCTCCGAGGCGCCCTCCGGGAGGGGGCTTTGCCCCGAGGCGTCCTCCGGGAGGGGGCTTTGCCCCGAGGCGCCCTCCGGGAGGGGGCTTTGCCCCGAGGCGCCCTCTGGAAGGGGGTTTTGCCCCGAGGCGCCCTCCGGGAGGGGGCTAGCCCAGAGGCGCCCTCAGGGAGGGGGCTAGCCCCGAGGCGCCCTCCGCGAGGGGGCTTTGCCCCGATGTGCCCTCCGGGAGGGGGCTTTGCCCCGAGGTGCCCTCCGGGAGGGGGCTTTGCCCCGAGGCGTCCTCCGGGAGGGGGCTTTGCCCCGAGGCGCCCTCCGGAAGTGGGCTTTACCCCGAGGCGCCCTCCGGGAGGGGGCTTTGCCCCGAGGCGCCCTCCGGGAGGGGGCTTTGCCCCGAGGCGCCCTCCGGGAGGAGGCTTTGCCCCGAGGCGCCCTCAGGGAGGGGGCTTTGCCCCGAGGCGCCCTCCGGGTGTTGGCTTTGCCCCGAGGCGCCCTCCGGGTGGGGGCTTTGCCCCGAGGCGCCCTCCGGGTGGGGGCTTTGCCCCGAGGCGCCCTCCGTGTGGGGGCTTTGCCCCGAGGCGCCCTCCGGGTGGGGGCTTTGCCCCGAGGCGCCTTCCGGGAGGGGGCTTTGCCCCGAGGCGCCCTCCGGGAGGGGGCTTTGCCCCGAGGCGCCCTCCGTTATCGGGCTTTGCCCCGAGGCGCCCTCCGGGAGCGGGCTTTGCCCCGAGGCGCCCTCCGGGAGGGGGCTTTGCCCCCAGGCGCCCTCCGGGAGGGGGCTTTGCCCCGAGGCGCCCTCCGGGAGGAGGCTTTATCCCGAGGCGCCCTCAGCGAGGGGGCTTTGCCCCGAGGCGCCCTCCGGGTGTTGGCTTTGCCCCGAGGCGCCCTCCGGGTGGGGGCTTTGCCCCGAGGTGCCCTCCGGGTGGGGGCTTTGCCCTGAGGCGCCCTCCGGGTGGGGGCTTTGCCCCGAGGCGCCCTCTGGGTGGGGGCTTTGCCCCGAGGCGCCTCCCGGGAAGGGGCTTTGCCCCGAGGCGCCCTCTGGGGGGGGCTTTGCCCCGAGGCGCCCTCCGGGAGCGGGCTTTGCCCCGAGGCGCCCTCCGGGAGCGGGCTTTGCCCCGAGGCGCCCTCCGGGAGCGGGCTTTGCCCCGAGGCGCCCTAGGGTAGCGGGCTTTGCCCCGAGGCGCCCTTCAGGAGGGGGCTAGCCCCCAGGCGCCCTTCGGGAGGGGACTTTGCCCCCAGGCGCCCTCCGGGAGGGGGCTAGTCCCGAGGCGCCCTCCGGTTGGGGGCTAGTCCCGAGGCGCCCTCCGGTTGGGGGCTAGTCCCGAGGCGCCCTCCATGAGGGGGCTTTGCCCCGAGGCGCCCTTCGGGAGGGGGCTTTGCCCCGAGGCGCCCTCCGGGAGGGGGCTTTGCCCCGAGGCGCCCTCCGGGAGGGGGCTAGTCCCTAGGCGCCCTTCAGGAGGGGGCTAGCCCCGAGGCGCCCTCCGGTAGGGGGCTAGCCTCGAGGCGCCCTCCGGGAGGGGGCTAGCCCCGAGGCGCCCTCCGGGAGGGGGCTAGCCCCGAGGCGCCCTCCGGGAGGGGGCTTTGCCCCGAGGCGCCCTCCGGGAGGGGGCTAGTCCCTAAGCGCCCTTCGGGAGGGGGCTAGCCCCGAGGCGCCCTCCGGTAGGGGGCTAGCCTCAAAGCGCCCTCCGGGAGGGGGCTAGCCCCGAGGCGCCCTCCGGGAGGGGGCTAGCCCCGAGGCGCCCTCCGGGAGGGGGCTAGCCCGAGGCGCCCTCCGGGAGGGGGCTAGCCCCGAGGCGCCCTCCGGGAGGGGGCTAGCCCCGAGGCGCCCTCCGTTAGGGGGCTTTGCCCCGAGGCGCCCTCCGGGAGGGGGCTTTGCCCAGAGGCGCCCTTCGGGAGGGGGCTTTGCCCCAAGGCGCCCTCCGGACGGGGACTTTGCCCCGAGGCGCCCTCAGGAAGGGGGCTTTGGCCCGAGGCGCCCTCTGGGAGGGGGCTAGTCCCGAGACTCCCTCCTAGAGAGGGCTAGCCCCGAGGCGGCCTCCTTGAGGGGGCTAGTCCCGAGGCGACCTCCGGGAGGGAGCTAGCCCCGAGGCGCCCTCCTTGAGGGTTCTAGCCCCGAGGTGCCCTCCTTGAGGGGGCTAGCCCCGAGGCGCCCTCCTTGAGGGGGCTAGCCCCGAGGTGCCCTCCGGGAGGGGGCTAGCCCCGAGACGCCCTCCGGGAGGGGGCTAACCCCAAGGCGCCCTCCGGGAGGGGGCTAGCCCCGAGGCGCCCTCCGGGAGGGGGCTAGCCCCGAGGCGCCCTCCGGGAAGGGGGCTAGCCCCGAGGCGCCCTCCGGGAGGGGGCTATCCCCGAGGCGCCCTCCGGGAGGGGGCTAGCCCCGAGGCGCCCTCCGGGAAGGGGGCTAGCCCCGAGGCGCCCTCCGGGAGGGGGCTAGCCTCGAGGCGCCCTCCGGGAGGGGGCTAGCCCCGAGGCGCCCTCCGGGAGGGGGCTAACCCCGAGACGCCCTCCGGTAGGGGGCTAGCCCCGAGGCGCCCACCGGGAGGGGGCTAGCCCCGAGGCGCCCTCCGGGAGGGGGCTTTGCCCCGAGGCGCCCTCCGTTAGGGGGCTTTGCCCCGAGGCGCCCTCCGGGAGGGGGCTTTGCCCCGAGGCGCCCTCCGGGAGGGGGCTTTGCCCCGAGGCGCCCTCCGGGAGGGGGCTTTGCCCCGAAGCGCCCTCCGGGAGGAGGCTTTGCCCCGAGGCGCCCTCCGGGAGGGGGCTTTGCCCCGAGGCGCCCTCCGGGAGGGGGCTTTGCCCCGAGGCGCCCTCCGGGAGGGGGCTTTGCCCCGAGGCGCCCTCTGGGAGGGGGCTTTGCCCCGAGGCGCCCTCCGGGAGTGGGCTAGCCCCGAGGCGCCCTCCGGGAGGGGGCTAGCCCCGAGGCGCCCTCCGGGAGGGGGCTTTGCCCCGAGGCACCCTCCGGGAGGGGGCTTTGCCCCGAGGTTCCCTCCGGGAGGGGGCTTTGCCCCGAGGTGCCCTCCGGGAGGGGGCATTGCCCCGAGGCGCCCTCCGGAAGGGAGCTTTGCCCCGAGGCGCCCTCCGGGAGGGGGCTTTGCCCCGAGGCGCCCTCCGGGAGGGGGCTTTGCCCCGAGGCACCCTCCGGGAGGGGGCTTTGCCCCGAGGCGCCCTCTGGGAGGGGGCTTTGCCCCGAGGCACCCTCCGGGTGGGGGCTTTGCCCCGAAGCGCCCTCCGGGTGGGGGCTTTGCCCCGAGGCGCCCTCCGGGTGGGGGCTTTGCCCCGAGGCACCCTCCGGGTTGGGGCTTTGCCCCGAGGCGCCCTCCGGGTGGGGTCTTTGCCCCTAGGCGCCCTCCGGGTGGGGGCTTTGCCCCAAGGCGCCCTCCGGGAGGGGCCTTTTCCCCGAGGCGCCCTCCGGGAGGGGGCTTTGCCCCGAGGGGCCCTCCGGGAGCGGGCTTTGCCCCGAGGCGCCCTCCAGGAGGGGGCTTTGCCCCGAGGCGCCCTCCGGGAGCGGGCTTTGCCCCGAGGCGCCCTCCGGGAGCGGGCTTTGCCCCGAGGCGCCCTCCGGGAGGGGGCTTTGCCCCAGGCGCCCTCCGGGAGGGGGCTTTGCCCCAAGGCGCCCTCCGGGAAGGGGCTTTGCCCCCAGGCGCCCTCCGGGAGGGGGCTTTGCCTCCGAGGCGCCCTCCGGGAGGGGGTTTTGCCCCCGAGGCGCCCTCCAGGCGCCCTCCGGGAGGGGGCTTTGCCCCCAGGCGCCTTCCGGGAGGGGGCTTTGCCCCCAGGCGCCCTCCGGGAGGGGGCTCTGCCCCCAGGCGCCCTCCTTGAGGGGGCTTTGCCCCCGAGGCGCCCTCCGGGAGGGGGCTTTGCCCCCATTCGCCCTCCGGGAGGGGGCTTTGCCCCCGAGGCGCCCTCCGGGAAGGGGCTTTGCCCCCAGGCGCCCTCCGGGAGGGGGCTTTTCCCCCGAGGCGCCTTCCGGGAGGGGGCTTTGCCCCCGAGGCGCCCTCCGGGAGGGGGCTTTGCCCCCAGGCACCCTCCGGGAGGGGGCTTTGCCCCCAGGCGCCCTCCGGGAGGGGGCTTTGCCCCCAGGCGCCCTCCGGGAGGGGGCTTTGCCCCCAGGCGCCCTCCGGGAGGGGCTTTGCACCCGAGGCGCCCTCCGGGAGGGGGCTTTGCCCCCAGGCGCCCTCCGGGAGGGGGCTTTGCCCGAGGCGCCCTCCGGGACGGGGCTATGGCTAGCTCCGAGGCTCCCTCCGGGAAAGGGCTGGCCATGCGACGTGTGGTTCCCTCTTGGGTGGAAGCTGTGGTTCCCTTGTAAGTGGGCTCCATGGTTCCTTCCTACGTGTGTTCCATGGTGCATCCTTAGGTTGGTTCCTTTGTTCCTTCCAAGGTGGGTTCCTTAGTGCATTCTTAGGCGGCTTCCTTGGTTTCTTCCTGTGTTTCCTTGCAAATTTTACACACATCGATCAAATACTGTTTTCCCAATATCCACGTTGGAGAGCAGGTACGATATAGATTTCTCGAAGACTAGTTTCTCGCTTTGTGAGTTCTCGTAGGCTGCAACCATTTAAAATCCTGCAGTCAAACAAAATCTAAAGAATAGGATCTTTCTCGAAAAAGACGATGGTTATGAAGTTCTGCTTCTGCATCCAGAGAAGACGATAATTTCCTCCAAGAGTAAGTAAGTCAGCTTGTATGTTCCTCGGTGCTTTTCCGAGGAATCTGGTTATATGAAGCCGAGAAAGAGAATCATCGTACATTTATTGAATATTAATGACACCAGTGAGGACAGCAAACATTACACAAGTCTTGAAGATATGCGTACTATTTTTGTTCCATGCAGTACATATACAAGTCTAGTAAAACTCAAGATAACCATTTATATAAGTCATCGATAGATTGATACTATTTGAAATTAGTATTTCCTGAACTTTTTTTACATCTAAATAAGTTTGTCTCATTGTGTGCACTCTATAATACAAAAGACGATGCATCAAGATATTTTGACTTTTGAAACACTAATGCAAATGCACTATGCACAGTATATTTTACTGTAGACTAATATAAACTTTGCTTTATTGCAGTGTGTGTTGTATTATACCACAGTCGAAATGACCCAACCTTAGTCATCAAGTTGGAATAGTGACGAGATGATTTGACTGAATTATAGCAAATATTCAGAGCTGCTTCTCCATATTTATTATATTTTGCAACACAAAGAGGCAGTTATGGCAAATTTTCAATTGCAGTTTCCCTGTTTAAATTTTCCTCATCATAGAAAAGAGAATGAGTAGGTATGTAGTAACCTGCTACTTTGTTTAGAAAGAGTTCTGTTCTTTTTGACTCGGTTAAAGAAAACTATTTCTAGAGTTGTCTAATCCTTTCACACTTGTTAAATGAAATTAATATTTCAGTACCTGTTGTCCATAGTGTGTACAGCTGAGAATCATTTATTTCTCGTCAGTATAATGCATATATACTCAGAATTCTTGGGAAATATGTTAACTGTGTATGTGGAATGTATCATATAATATAAATTTGATAAAAGTCCACATCACAGGACTGCCATATTACTTGTATTCAAAAATGTATTGCATAATGAGTTATGAATCAGAATACATGTAATTCATAAAACTACTACCAAGGACTGTAATATATTTATTATTACTACTTGAAAATTACTATTATTGTTAAGGAAGTATTTTATTAAATTCATCTTTTTTGGGGGGAAGAAAATATTTGTTTTGTAAGTTGCTTATCTTTTCTCAGTAACCCTAAAGAAAATATAAGCTGATTTGTCCTCACTGGACTACTTTTTTTAATAAATAGGATTCTTGTTTTAATTGTGTATGTTTCTTACTGATATATTTGGAATGATATATTTACTTATATATTTTCTTTATTAAGTTTATATACAGCAGCATATGGAGACATTATAATGTCATCAGATTAGCAAATTTATGACATTTTATTGTTTGAGACAAATAAAGTCAGACTATGCGTACGTAAAAAAAAAAAAAAAGTATTGATATCAACGATGGAGAAAGAGTAGAGAGAAGCATCTTCTATTGAGGTAATTAGGTCTTTCCAGAAATGATTCTCGGATATAGGATTATCGAAGACTTCGTCTACGGATGCGAGCTGTTCAGGGCTGCAAAGCCTGGAAAAGGTTGTTGGGAAGCTACACATCAAGACGGTTCAGTATATATTTTTCCGATCGTAAGCCTTCATATATATATATATATATATATATATATATATATATATATATATATATATATATATATATATATATATATATATATATATATATATATATATATATATATATATATATATATATATATATATATATATATATATATATATATATATATATATATATATATATATATATATATATATATATATATATATATATATATATATATATATATATATATATATATTTATATATATATATATATATATAGAGAGAGAGAGAGAGAGAGAGAGAGAGAGAGAGAGAGAGAGAGAGAGGCCCAATAAATAAAACAACGAAAATATATATATAAAAAATACTTATTAATTTCGTAACCGGGAGGGGGCTAGCCCCGAGGCGCCCTCCGGGAGGGGGCTAGCCCCGAGGCGCCCTCCGGGAGGGGGCTAGCCCCGAGGCGCCCTCCGGGAGGGGGCTAGCCCCGAGGCGCCCTACGGGAGGGGGCTAGCCCCGAGGCGCCCTCCGGGAGGGGGCTAGCCCCGAGGCGCCCTCCGGGAGGGGGCTAGCCCCGAGGCGCCCTCCGGGAGGAGGCTAGCCCCGAGGCGCCCTCCGGGAGGGGGCTAGCCCAGAGGCGATCTCCGGGAGGGGGCTAGCCCCGAGGCGCCCTCCGGGAGGGGGCTAGCCCCGAGGCGCCCTCCGGGAGGGGGCTAGCCCCGAGGCGCCCTCCGGGAGGGGGCTAGCCCCGAGGCGCCCTACGGTAGGGGGCTTTGCCCCGAGGCGCCCTCCGGGAGGGGGCTTTGCCCCGAGGCGCGTTCCGGGAGGGGGCTTTGCCCCAAGGCGCCCTCCGGGTGGGGGCTTTGCCCCGAAGCGCCCTCCGGGTGGAGGCTTTGCCCCGAGGCGCCCTCCGGGTGGGGGCTTTGCCCCGAGGCACCCTCCGGGTGGGGGCTTTGCCCCGAGGCGCCCTCCGGGTGGGGGCTTTGCCCCTAGGTGCCCTCCGGGTGGGGGCTTTGCCCCAAGGCGCCCTCCGGGAGGGGCCTTTTCCCCGAGGCGCCCTCCGGGAGGGGGCTTTTCCCCGAGGCGCCCTCCGGGAGGGGGCTAGCCCCGAGGTGCCCTCCGGGAGGGGGCTAGCCCCAAGGCGCCCTCCGGGAGGGGGCTAGCCCCGAGGCGCCCTCCGGGAGGGGGCTAGCCCCGAGGCGCCCTCCGGGAGGGGGCTTTGCCCCGTGGCGCCCTCCGGGAACGGGCTTTGCCCCGAGGCGCCCTCCGGGAGCGGGCTTTGCCCCGAGGCGCCCTCCGGGAGGGGGCTTTGCCCCGAGGCGCCCTCCGGGAGCGGGCTTTGCCCCGAGGCGCCCTCCGGGAGCGGGCTTTGCCCCGAGGCGCCCTCCGGGAGGGGGCTTTGTCCCCAGGCGCCCTCCGGGAGGGGGCTTTGCCCCCAGGCGCCCTCCGGGAGGGGGCTAGTCCCGAGGCGCCCTCCGGTTGGGGGCTAGTCCCGAGGCGCCCTCCGGTTGGGGGCTAGTCCCGAGGCGCCCTCCATGAGAGGGCTTTGCCCCGAGGCGCTCTCCGGGAGGGGGCTTTGCCCCGAGGCGCCCTCCGGGAGGGGGCTAATCCCGAGGCGCCCTTCGGGAGGGGGCCAGCCCCGAGGCGCCCTCCGGGAAGGGGCTAGCCTCGAGGCGCCCTCCGGGAGGGGGCTAGCCCCGAGGCACCCTCCGGGAGGGGCCTAGCCCCGAGGCGCCCTCCGGGAGGGGGCTAGCCCCGAGGCGCCCTCCGGGAGGGGGCTAGCCCCGAGGCGCCCTCCGGGAGGGGGCTAGCCCCGAGGCGCCCTCCGGGAGGGGGCTAGCCCCGAGGCGCCCTCCGGGAGGGGGCTAGCCCCGAGGCGCCCTCCGGGAGGGGGCTAGCCCCGAGGCGCCCTCCGGGAGGGGGCTAGCCCCGAGGCGCCCTCCGGGTGGGGGCTAGCCCCGAGGCGCCCTCCGGGAGGGGGCTAGCCCCGAGGCGCCCTCCGGGAGGGGGCTAGCCCCGAGGCGCCCTCCGGGAGGGGGCTAGCCCCGAGTCGCCCTCCGGGAGGGGGCTAGCCCCGAGGCGCCCTCCGGGAGGGGGCTAGCCCCTAGGCGCCCTCCGGGAGGGGGCTTTGCCCCGAGGCGCCCTCCGGGAGGGGGCTTTGCCCCGGGGCGCCCTCCGGGAGGGGGCTTTGCCCCGAGGCGCCCTCCGGTTGGGGGCTAGTCCCGAGGCGCCCTCCGGTTGGGGGCTAGTCCCGAGGCGCCCTCCTGTTGTTGGCTAGTCCCGAGGCGCCCTCCATGAGGGGGCTTTGCCCCGAGGCGCCCTCCGGGAGGGGGCTTTGCCCCGAGGCGCCCTCCGGGAGGGGGCTTTGCCCCGAGGCGCCCTCCGGGAGGGGGCTAGTCCCGAGGAGCCCTTCGGGAGGGGGCTAGCCCCGAGGCGCCCTCCGGGAGGGGGCTAGCCCCGAGGCGCCCTCCGGGAGGGGGCTAGCCCCTAGGCGCCCTCCGGGAGGGGGCTAGCCCCGAGGCGCCCTCCGGGAAGGGGCTAGCCCCGAGGCGCCCTCTGGGAGGGGGCTAGCCCCGAGGCGCCCTCCGGGAGGGGGCTAGTCCCGAGGCGCCCTCCGGGAGGGGGCTAGCCCCGAGGCGCCCTCCGGGAGGGGGCTTTGCCCCGAGGCGCCCTCCGGGAGGGGGCTTTGCCCCGAGGCGCCCTCCGGAAGGGGGCTTTGGCCCGAGGCACCCTCTGGGAGGGGTCTAGTCCCGAGGCGCACTCCTAGAGGGGGCTAACCCCGAGGAGCCCTCCGGGAGGGGGCTAGTCCCGTGGCGACCTTTGGGAGGGGGCTAGCCCCGAGGCGCCCTCCTTGAGGGGGCTAGCCCCGAGGCGCCCTCCTTGAGGGGGCTAGCCCCGAGGCGCCCTCCGGGAGGGGGCTAGCCCCGAAGCGCCCTCCGGGAGGGGGCTAGCCCCGAGGCGCCCTCCGGGAGGGGGCTAGCCCCGAGGCGCCCTCCGGGAGGGGGCTAGCCCCGAGGCGCCCTCCGGGAGGGGGCTAGCCCCGAGGCGCCCTCCAGGAGGGGGCTAACCCCTAGGCGCCTTCCGGGAGGGGGCTAGCCCCGAGGCGCCCTCCGGGAGGGGGTTAGCCCCGAGGGCCCTCCGGGAAGGGCGCTAGCCCCGAGGCGCCCTCCGGGAGGGGGCTAGCCCCGAGGCGCCCTCCGGGAGGGGGCTAGCCCCGAGGCGCCCTCCGGGAAGGGGACTAGCCCCGAGGCGCCCTCCGGGAGGGGGCTAGCCCCGAGGCGCCCTCCGGGAGGGGGCTAGCCCCGAGGCGCCCTCCGGGAGGGGGCTTTGCCCCGAGGCGCCCTCCGGGAGGGGGCTTTGCCCCGAGGCGCCCTCCGGGAGGGGGCTTTGCCCCGAGACGCCCTCCGGAAGGGGGCTTTGGCCCGAGGCGCCCTCTGAAAGGGGGCTAGTCCCGAGGCGCCCTCCTAGAGGGGGCTAACCCCGAGGCGCCCTCCGGGAGGGGGCTAGTCCCGTGGCGACCTCCGGGAGGGGGCTAGCCCCGAGGCGCCCTCCTTGAGGGGGCTAGCCCCGAGGCGCCCTCCTTGAGGGGGCTAGCCCCGAGGCGCCCTCCGGGAGGGGGCTAGCCCCGAGGCGCCCTCCGGGAGGGGGCTAGCCCCGAGGCGCCCTCCGGGAGGGGGCTAGCCCCGAGGCGCCCTCCGGGAGGGGGCTTTGCCCCGAGGCACCCTCCGGGAGGGGGCTTTGCCCCGAGGCGCCCTCCGGAAGGGGGCTTTGGCCCGAGGCGCCCTCTGGGAGGGGTCCAGTCCCGAGGCGCACTCCTAGAGGGGGCTAACCCCGAGGCGCCCTCCGGGAGGGGGCTAGTCACGTGGCGACCTCCGGGAGGGGGCTAGCCCCGAGGCGCCCTCCTTGAGGGGGCTAGCCCCGAGGCGTCCTCCTTGAGGGGGCTAGCCCCGAGGCGCCCTCCAGGAGGGGGCTAGCCCCGAAGCGCCCTCCGGGAGGGGGCTAGCCCCGAGGCGCCCTCCGGGAGGGGGCTAGCCCCGAGGCGCCCTCCAGGAGGGGGCTAACCCCTAGGCGCCCTCCGGGAGGGGGCTAGCCCCGAGGCGCCCTCCGGGAGGGGGCTAGCCCCGAGGGCCCTCCGGGAAGGGCGCTAGCCCCTAGGCGCCCTCCGGGAGGGGGCTAGCCCCGAGGCGCCCTCCTGGAGGGGGCTAGCCCCGAGGCGCCCTCCGGGAAGGGGACTAGCCCCGAGGCGCCCTCCGGGAGGGGGCTAGCCCCGAGGCGCCCTCCGGGAGGGGGCTAGCCCCGAGGCGCCCTTCGGGAGGGGGCTAGCCCCGAGGCGCCCTTCGGGAGGGGGCTAGCCCCGAAGCGCCCTCCGGGAGGGGGCTTTGCCCCAAAGCGCCCTCCGTTAGGGGGCTTTGCCCTGAGGCGCCCTCCGGGAGGGGGCTAGCCCCAAGACGCCCTCCGGGAGGGGGCTAGCCCCGAGGCGCCCTCCGGGAGGGGGCTAGCCCCGAGGCGCCCTCCGGGAGGGGGCTTTGCCCCGAGGCGCCCTCCGGGCGGGGGCTTTGCCCCGAGGCGCCCTCCGGGAGGGGGCTTTGCCCCGAGGCGCCCTCCGGGAGGGGGCTTTGCCCCGAGGCGCCCTCTGGGAGGGGGCTTTGCCCCGAGGCGCCCTCCGGGAGGGGGCTAGCCCCGAGGCGCCCTCCGGGAGGGGGCTAGCCCCGAGGCGCCCTCCAGGAGGGGGCTAACCCCTAGGCGCCTTCCGGGAGGGGGCTAGCCCCGAGGCGCCCTCCGGGAGGGGGCTAGCCCCGAGGGCCCTCCGGGAAGGGCGCTAGCCCCGAGGCGCCCTCCGGGAGGGGGCTAGCCCCGAGGCGCCCTCCGGGAGGGGGCTAGCCCCGAGGCGCCCTCCGGGAAGGGGACTAGCCCCGAGGCGCCCTCCGGGAGGGGGCTAGCCCCGAGGCGCCCTCCGGGAGGGGGCTAGCCCCGAGGCGCCCTCCGGGAGGGGGCTTTGCCCCGAGGCGCCCTCCGGGAGGGGGCTTTGCCCCGAGGCGCCCTCCGGGAGGGGGCTTTGCCCCGAGACGCCCTCCGGAAGGGGGCTTTGGCCCGAGGCGCACTCTGAAAGGGGGCTAGTCCCGAGGCGCCCTCCTAGAGGGGGCTAACCCCGAGGCGCCCTCCGGGAGGGGGCTAGTCCCGTGGCGACCTCCGGGAGGGGGCTAGCCCCGAGGCGCCCTCCTTGAGGGGGCTAGCCCCGAGACGCCCTCCTTGAGGGGGCTAGCCCCGAGGCGCCCTCCGGGAGGGGGCTAGCCCCGAGGCGCCCTCCGGGAGGGGGCTAGCCCCGAGGCGCCCTCCGGGAGGGGGCTAGCCCCGAGGCGCCCTCCGGGAGGGGGCTTTGCCCCGAGGCACCCTCCGGGAGGGGGCTTTGCCCCGAGGCGCCCTCCGGAAGGGGGCTTTGGCCCGAGGCGCCCTCTGGGAGGGGTCCAGTCCCGAGGCGCCCTCCGGGAGGGGGCTAGCCCCGAGGCGCCCTCCGGGAGGGGGCTAGCCCCGAGGCGCCCTCCGGGAGGGGGCTTTGCCCCGAGGCGCCCTCCGGGAGGGGGCTTTGCCCCGAGGCGCCCTCCGGGAGGGGGCTTTGCCCCGAGACGCCCTCCGGAAGGGGGCTTTGGCCCGAGGCGCCCTCTGAAAGGGGGCTAGTCCCGAGGCGCCCTCCTAGAGGGGGCTAACCCCGAGGCGCCCTCCGGGAGGGGGCTAGTCCCGTGGCGACCTCCGGGAGGGGGCTAGCCCCGAGGCGCCCTCCAGGAGGGGGCTAACCCCTAGGCGCCCTCCGGGAGGGGGCTAGCCCCGAGGCGCCCTCCGGGAGGGGGCTAGCCCCGAGGGCCCTCCGGGAAGGGCGCTAGCCCCTAGGCGCCCTCCGGGAGGGGGCTAGCCCCGAGGCGCCCTCCTGGAGGGGGCTAGCCCCGAGGCGCCCTCCGGGAAGGGGACTAGCCCCGAGGCGCCCTCCGGGAGGGGGCTAGCCCCGAGGCGCCCTCCGGGAAGGGGACTAGCCCCGAGGCGCCCTCCGGGAGGGGGCTAGCCCCGAGGCGCCCTTCGGGAGGGGGCTAGCCCCGAGGCGCCCTCCGGGAGGGGGCTTTGCCCCGAGGCGCCCTCCGGGAGGGGGCTTTGCCCCGAGGCGCCCTCCGGGAGGGGGCTTTGCCCCGAGACGCCCTCCGGAAGGGGGCTTTGGCCCGAGGCGCCCTCTGAAAGGGGGCTAGTCCCGAGGCGCCCTCCTAGAGGGGGCTAACCCCGAGGCGCCCTCCGGGAGGGGGCTAGTCCCGAGGCGCCCTCCGGGAGGGGGCTAGCCCCGAGGCGCCCTCCGGGAGGGGGCTTTGCCCCGAGGCACCCTCCGGGAGGGGGCTTTGCCCCGAGGCGCCCTCCGGAAGGGGGCTTTGGCCCGAGGCGCCCTCCGGGAAGGGGACTAGCCCCGAGGCGCCCTCCGGGAGGGGGCTAGCCCCGAGGCGCCCTCCGGGAGGGGGCTAGCCCCGAGGCGCCCTCCGGGAGGGGGCTTTGCCCCGAGGCGCCCTCCGGGAGGGGGCTTTGCCCCGAGGCGCCCTCCGGGAGGGGGCTTTGCCCCGAGACGCCCTCCGGAAGGGGGCTTTGGCCCGAGGCGCCCTCTGAAAGGGGGCTAGTCCCGAGGCGCCCTCCTAGAGGGGGCTAACCCCGAGGCGCCCTCCGGGAGGGGGCTAGCCCCGAGGCGCCCTCCTGGAGGGGGCTAGCCCCGAGGCGCCCTCCGGGAAGGGGACTAGCCCCGAGGCGCCCTCCGGGAGGGGGCTAGTCCCGAGGAGCCCTTCGGGAGGGGGCTAGCCCCGAGGCGCCCTCCGGGAGGGGGCTAGCCCCGAGGCGCCCTCCGGGAGGGGGCTAGCCCCTAGGCGCCCTCCGGGAGGGGGCTTAGCCCCGAGGCGCCCTCCGGAAGGGGGCTTTGGCCCGAGGCACCCTCTGGGAGGGGTCTAGTCCCGAGGCGCACTCCTAGAGGGGGCTAACCCCGAGGCGCCCTCCGGGAGGGGGCTAGTCCCGTGGCGACCTTTGGGAGGGGGCTAGCCCCGAGGCGCCCTCCTTGAGGGGGCTAGCCCCGAGGCGCCCTATTTGAGGGGGCTAGCCCCGAGGCGCCCTCCGGGAGGGGGCTAGCCCCGAAGCGCCCTCCGGGAGGGGGCTAGCCCCGAGGCGCCCTCCGGGAGGGGGCTAGCCCCGAGGCGCCCTCCGGGAGGGGGCTAGCCCCGAGGCGCCCTCCGGGAGGGGGCTAGCCCCGAGGCGCCCTCCAGGAGGGGGCTAACCCCTAGGCGCCTTCCGGGAGGGGGCTAGCCCCGAGGCGCCCTCCGGGAGGGGGCTAGCCCCGAGGGCCCTCCGGGAAGGGCGCTAGCCCCGAGGCGCCCTCCGGGAGGGGGCTAGCCCCGAGGCGCCCTCCGGGAGGGGGCTAGCCCCGAGGCGCCCTCCGGGAAGGGGACTAGCCCCGAGGCGCCCTCCGGGAGGGGGCTAGCCCCGAGGCGCCCTCCGGGAGGGGGCTAGCCCCGAGGCGCCCTCCGGGAGGGGGCTTTGCCCCGAGGCGCCCTCCGGGAGGGGGCTTTGCCCCGAGGCGCCCTCCGGGAGGGGGCTTTGCCCCGAGACGCCCTCCGGAAGGGGGCTTTGGCCCGAGGCGCCCTCTGAAAGGGGGCTAGTCCCGAGGCGCCCTCCTAGAGGGGGCTAACCCCGAGGCGCCCTCCGGGAGGGGGCTAGTCCCGTGGCGACCTCCGGGAGGGGGCTAGCCCCGAGGCGCCCTCCTTGAGGGGGCTAGCCCCGAGGCGCCCTCCTTGAGGGGGCTAGCCCCGAGGCGCCCTCCGGGAGGGGGCTAGCCCCGAGGCGCCCTCCGGGAGGGGGCTAGCCCCGAGGCGCCCTCCGGGAGGGGGCTAGCCCCGAGGCGCCCTCCGGGAGGGGGCTTTGCCCCGAGGCACCCTCCGGGAGGGGGCTTTGCCCCGAGGCGCCCTCCGGAAGGGGGCTTTGGCCCGAGGCGCCCTCTGGGAGGGGTCCAGTCCCGAGGCGCACTCCTAGAGGGGGCTAACCCCGAGGCGCCCTCCGGGAGGGGGCTAGTCACGTGGCGACCTCCGGGAGGGGGCTAGCCCCGAGGCGCCCTCCTTGAGGGGGCTAGCCCCGAGGCGTTCTCCTTGAGGGGGCTAGCCCCGAGGCGCCCTCCAGGAGGGGGCTAGCCCCGAAGCGCCCTCCGGGAGGGGGCTAGCCCCGAGGCGCCCTCCGGGAGGGGGCTAGCCCCGAGGCGCCCTCCAGGAGGGGGCTAACCCCTAGGCGCCCTCCGGGAGGGGGCTAGCCCCGAGGCGCCCTCCGGGAGGGGGCTAGCCCCGAGGGCCCTCCGGGAAGGGCGCTAGCCCCTAGGCGCCCTCCGGGAGGGGGCTAGCCCCGAGGCGCCCTCCTGGAGGGGGCTAGCCCCGAGGCGCCCTCCGGGAAGGGGACTAGCCCCGAGGCGCCCTCCGGGAGGGGGCTAGCCCCGAGGCGCCCTCCGGGAGGGGGCTAGCCCCGAGGCGCCCTTCGGGAGGGGGCTAGCCCCGAGGCGCCCTTCGGGAGGGGGCTAGCCCCGAAGCGCCCTCCGGGAGGGGGCTTTGCCCCAAAGCGCCCTCCGTTAGGGGGCTTTGCCCTGAGGCGCCCTCCTGGAGGGGGCTTTGCCCCGAGGCGCCCTCCGGGAGTGGGCTAGCCCCGAGGCGCCCTCCGGGAGGGGGCTTTGCCCCGAGGCGCCCTCCGGGAGGGGGCTTTGCCCAGAGGCGCCCTCCGGGAGGGGGCTTTGCCCCGAGGCGCCCTCCGGAAGGGGGCTTTGGCCCGAGGCGCCCTCTGGGAGGGGGCTTGTCCCGAGGCGCCCTCCTAGAGGGGGCTATCCCCGAGGCGCCCTCCGGGAGGGGGCTAGTCCCGTGGCGACCTCCGGGAGGGGGCTAGCCCCGAGGCGCCCTCCTTGAGGGGGCTAGCCCCGAGGCGCCCTCCTTGACGGGGCTAGCCCCGAGGCGCCCTCCGGGAGGGGGCTAGCCCCGAGGCGCCCTCCGGGAGGGGGCTAGCCCCGAGGCGCCCTCCGGGAGGGGCTAGCCCCGAGGCGCCCTCCGGGAGGGGGCTAGCCCCCAGGCGCCCTCCGCGAAGGGGGCTAGCCTTGAGGCGCCCCCCGTGAGGGGGCTGGCCCCGAGGCACCCTCCGGGAGGAGGCTAGCCCCGAGGCGCCCTCCGGGAGGGGGCTAGCCCCGAGGCGCCCTCCGGGAGGGGGCTAGCCCCGAGGCGCCCTCCGGGAGGGGGCTAGCCCCGAGGCACCCTCCGGGAGGGGGCTTTGCACCGAGGCGCCCTACTGGAGGGGGCTTTGCCCCGAGGCGCCCTCCGGGAGGGGGCTTTGCCCCGAGGCGCCCTCAGGGAGGGGGCTTTGCCCCGAGGCGCCCTCCGGGTGGGGGCTTTGCCCCGATGCGCCCTCCGGGTGAGGGCTTTGCCCCGAGGCACCCTCCGGGTGGGGGCTTTGCCCCGAGGCGCCCTCCGGGTGGGGGCTTTGCCCCGAGGCGCCCTCCGGGAGGGAGCTTTGCCCCGAGGCGCCCTCCGGGAGGGGGCTTTGCCCCGAGGCGCCCTCCGGGAGCGGGCTTTGCCCCGAGGCGCCCTCCGGGAGCGGGCTTTGCCCCGAGGCGCCCTCCGGGAGGGGGCTTTGCCCCGAGGCGCCCTCCGGGAGGGGGCTTTGCCCCGAGGCGCCATCCGGGAGGGGGCTAGTCCCGAGGCGCCCTTCGGGAGGGGGCTAGCCCCGAGGCGCCCTCCGGGAGGGGGCTAGCCTCGAGGTGCCCTCCGGGAGGGGGCTAGCCCCGAGGCGCCCTCCGGGAGGGGGCTATCCCCGAGGCGCCCTCCGGGAGGGGGCTAGCCCCGAGGCGCCCTCCGGGAGGGGGCTAGCCCCGAGGCGCCCTCCGGGAGGGGGCTAGCCCCGAGGGCCCTCCGGGAGGGGGCTAGCCCCTAGGCGCCCTCCGGGAGGGGGCTAGCCCCGAGGCGCCCTCCTGGAGGGGGCTAGCCCCGAGGCGCCCTCCGGGAAGGGGACTAGCCCCGAGGCGCCCTCCGGGAGGGGGCTTTGCCCCGAGGCGCCCTCCGGGAGGGGGCTTTGCCCCGAGGCGCCCTCCGGAAGGGGACTTTGCCCCGAGGCGCCCTCCGGAAGGGGGCTTTGGCCCGAGGCGCATTCCGGGAGGGGGCTAGCCCCAAGACGCCCTCCGGGAGGGGGCTAGCCCCGAGGCGCCCTCCGGGAGGGGGCTAGCCCCGAGGCGCCCTCCGGGAGGGGGCTTTGCCCCGAGGCGCCCTCCGGGCGGGGGCTTTGCCCCGAGGCGCCCTCCGGGAGGGGGCTTTGCCCCGAGGCGCCCTCCGGGAGGGGGCTTTGCCCCGAGGCGCCCTCTGGGAGGGGGCTTTGCCCCGAGGCGCCCTCCGGGAGGGGGCTAGCCCCGAGGCGCCCTCCGGGAGGGGGCTAGCCCCGAGGCGCCCTCCAGGAGGGGGCTAACCCCTAGGCGCCTTCCGGGAGGGGGCTAGCCCCGAGGCGCCCTCCGGGAGGGGGCTAGCCCCGAGGGCCCTCCGGGAAGGGCGCTAGCCCCGAGGCGCCCTCCGGGAGGGGGCTAGCGCCGAGGCGCCCTCCGGGAGGGGGCTAGCCCCGAGGCGCCCTCCGGGAAGGGGACTAGCCCCGAGGCGCCCTCCGGGAGGGGGCTAGCCCCGAGGCGCCCTCCGGGAGGGGGCTAGCCCCGAGGCGCCCTCCGGGAGGGGGCTTTGCCCCGAGGCGCCCTCCGGGAGGGGGCTTTGCCCCGAGGCGCCCTCCGGGAGGGGGCTTTGCCCCGAGACGCCCTCAGGAAGGGGGCTTTGGCCCGAGGCGCCCTCTGAAAGGGGGCTAGTCCCGAGGCGCCCTCCTAGAGGGGGCTAACCCCGAGGCGCCCTCCGGGAGGGGGCTAGTCCCGTGGCGACCTCCGGGAGGGGGCTAGCCCCGAGGCGCCCTCCTTGAGGGGGCTAGCCCCGAGGCGCCCTCCTTGAGGGGGCTAGCCCCGAGGCGCCCTCCGGGAGGGGGCTAGCCCCGAGGCGCCCTCCGGGAGGGGGCTAGCCCCGAGGCGCCCTCCGGGAGGGGGCTAGCCCCAAGGCGCCCTCCGGGAGGGGGCTTTGCCCCGAGGCACCCTCCGGGAGGGGGCTTTGCCCCGAGGCGCCCTCCGGAAGGGGGCTTTGGCCCGAGGCGCCCTCTGGGAGGGGTCCAGTCCCGAGGCGCACTCCTAGAGGGGGCTAACCCCGAGGCGCCCTCCGGGAGGGGGCTAGTCACGTGGCGACCTCCGGGAGGGGGCTAGCCCCGAGGCGCCCTCCTTGAGGGGGCTAGCCCCGAGGCGTCCTCCTTGAGGGGGCTAGCCCCGAGGCGCCCTCCAGGAGGGGGCTAGCCCCGAAGCGCCCTCCGGGAGGGGGCTAGCCCCGAGGCGCCCTCCGGGAGGGGGCTAGCCCCGAGGCGCCCTCCAGGAGGGGGCTAACCCCTAGGCGCCCTCCGGGAGGGGGCTAGCCCCGAGGCGCCCTCCGGGAGGGGGCTAGCCCCGAGGGCCCTCCGGGAAGGGCGCTAGCCCCTAGGCGCATTCCGGGAGGGGGCTAGCCCCGAGGCGCCCTCCTGGAGGGGGCTAGCCCCGAGGCGCCCTCCGGGAAGGGGACTAGCCCCGAGGCGCCCTCCGGGAGGGGGCTAGCCCCGAGGCGCCCTCCGGGAGGGGGCTAGCCCCGAGGCGCCCTTCGGGAGGGGGCTAGCCCCGAGGCGCCCTTCGGGAGGGGGCTAGCCCCGAAGCGCCCTCCGGGAGGGGGCTTTGCCCCAAAGCGCCCTCCGTTAGGGGGCTTTGCCCTGAGGCGCCCTCCTGGAGGGGGCTTTGCCCCGAGGCGCCCTCCGGGAGGGGGCTAGCCCCGAGGCGCCCTCCGGGAGGGGGCTTTGCCCCGAGGCGCCCTCCGGGAGGGGGCTTTGCCCAGAGGCGCCCTCCGGGAGGGGGCTTTGCCCCGAGGCGCCCTCCGGAAGGGGGCTTTGGCCCGAGGCGCCCTCTGGGAGGGGGCTTGTCCCGAGGCGCCCTCCTAGAGGGGGCTATCCCCGAGGCGCCCTCCGGGAGGGGGCTAGTCCCGTGGCGACCTCCGGGAGGGGGCTAGCCCCGAGGCGCCCTCCTTGAGGGGGCTAGCCCCGAGGCGCCCTCCTTGACGGGGCTAGCCCCGAGGCGCCCTCCGGGAGGGGGCTAGCCCCGAGGCGCCCTCCGGGAGGGGGCTAGCCCCGAGGCGCCCTCCGGGAGGGGCTAGCCCCGAGGCGCCCTCCGGGAGGGGGCTAGCCCCCAGGCGCCCTCCGCGAAGGGGGCTAGCCTTGAGGCGCCCCCCGTGAGGGGGCTGGCCCCGAGGCACCCTCCGGGAGGAGGCTAGCCCCGAGGCGCCCTCCGGGAGGGGGCTAGCCCCGAGGCGCCCTCCGGGAGGGGGCTAGCCCCGAGGCGCCCTCCGGGAGGGGGCTAGCCCCGAGGCACCCTCCGGGAGGGGGCTTTGCACCGAGGCGCCCTACTGGAGGGGGCTTTGCCCCGAGGCGCCCTCCGGGAGGGGGCTTTGCCCCGAGGCGCCCTCAGGGAGGGGGCTTTGCCCCGAGGCGCCCTCCGGGTGGGGGCTTTGCCCCGAGGCGCCCTCCGGGTGAGGGCTTTGCCCCGAGGCACCCTCCGGGTGGGGGCTTTGCCCCGAGGCGCCCTCCGGGTGGGGGCTTTGCCCCGAGGCGCCCTCCGGGAGGGAGCTTTACCCCGAGGCGCCCTCCGGGAGGGGGCTTTGCCCCGAGGCGCCCTCCGGGAGCGGGCTTTGCCCCGAGGCGCCCTCCGGGAGCGGGCTTTGCCCCGAGGCGCCCTCCGGGAGGGGGCTTTGCCCCGAGGCGCCCTCCGGGAGCGGGCTTTGCCCCTAGGCGCCCTCCGGGAGCGGGCTTTGCCCCCAGGCGCCCTCCGGGAGGGGGCTTTGCCCCCAGGCGCCCTCCGGGAGGGGGCTTTGCCCCCAGGCGCCCTCCGGGAGGGGGCTAGTCCCGAGGCGCCCTCCGGTTGGGGGCTAGTCCCGAGGCGCCCTCCGGTTGGGGGCTAGTCCCGAGGCGCCCTCCATGAGGGGGCTTTGCCCCGAGGCGCCTTCCGGGAGGAGGCTTTGCCCCGAGGCGCCCTCCGGGAGGGGGCTTTGCCCCGAGGCGCCATCCGGGAGGGGGCTAGTCCCGAGGCGCCCTTCGGGAGGGGGCTAGCCCCGAGGCGCCCTCCGGGAGGGGGCTAGCCTCGAGGTGCCCTCCGGGAGGGGGCTAGCCCCGAGGCGCCCTCCGGGAGGGGGCTATCCCCGAGGCGCCCTCCGGGAGGGGGCTAGCCCCGAGGCGCCCTCCGGGAGGGGGCTAGCCCCGAGGCGCCCTCCGGGAGGGGGCTAGCCGAGGCGCCCTCCGGGAGGGGGCTAGCCCCGAGGCGCCCTCCGGGAGGGGGCTTTGCCCCGAGGCGCCCTCCGGGAGGGGGCTTTGCCCCGAGGCGCCCTCCGGGAGGGGGCTTTGCCCCGAGGCGCCCTCCGGGAGGGGGCTTTGCCCCGAGGCGCCCTCCGGGAGGGGGCTTTGCCCCGAGGCGCCCTCCGGAAGGGGACTTTGCCCCGAGGCGCCCTCCGGAAGGGGGCTTTGGCCCGAGGCGCATTCCGGGAGGGGGCTAGCCCCAAGACGCCCTCCGGGAGGGGGCTAGCCCCGAGGCGCCCTCCGGGAGGGGGCTAGCCCCGAGGCGCCCTCCGGGAGGTGGCTTTGCCCCGAGGCGCCCTCCGGGCGGGGGCTTTGCCCCGAGGCGCCCTCCGGGAGGGGGCTTTGCCCCGAGGCGCCCTCCGGGAGGGGGCTTTGCCCCGAGGCGCCCTCTGGGAGGGGGCTTTGCCCCGAGGCGCCCTCCGGGAGGAGGCTAGCCCCGAGGCGCCCTCCGGGAGGGGGCTAGCCCCGAGGCGCCCTCCGGGAGGGGGCTTTGCCCCGAGGTGCCCTCCGGGAGGGGGCTTTGCCCCGAGGTGCCCTCCGGGAGGGGGCTTTGCCCCGAGGCGCCCACCGGGAGGGGGCTTTGCCCCGAGGCGCCCTCCGGAAGGGGGCTTTGCCCCGAGGCGCCCTCCGGGAGGGGGCTTTGCCCCGAGGCGCCCTCCGGGAGGGGGCTTTGCCCCGAGGCGCCCTCCGGGAGGGGGCTTTGCCCCGAGGCGCCCTCCGGGTGGGGGCTTTGCCCCGAGGCGCCCTCCGGGTGGGGGCTTTGCCCCGAGGCGCCCTCCGGGTGGGGGCTTTGCCCCTAGACGCCCTCCGGGTGGGGGCTTTGCCCCGAGGCGCCCTCCGGGTGGGGGCTTTGCCCCGAGGCGCCCTCCGGGTGGGGGCTTTGCCCCGAGGCGCCCTCCGGGTGGGGGCTTTGCCCCGAGGCGCCCTCCGGGTGGGGGCTTTGCCCCGAGGCACCCTCCGGGAGGGGCCTATGCCCCGAGGCGCCCTCCGGGAGGGGGCTTTGCCCCGAGGCGCCCTCCGGGAGCGGGCTTTGCCCCGAGGCGCCCTCCGGGAGCGGGCTTTGCCCCGAGGAGCCCTCCGGGAGGGGGCTTTGCCCCGAGGCGCCCTCCGGGATGGGGCTTTGCCCCGAGGCGCCCTCCGGAAGGGGGCTTTGGCCCGAGGCGTCCTCTGGGAGGGGTCTAGTCCCGAGGCGCACTCCTAGATGGGGCTAACCCCGAGGCGCCCTCCGGGAGGGGGCTAGCCCCGAGGCGCCCTCCTTGAGGGGGCTAGCCCCGAGGCGCCCTCCTTGAGGGGGCTAGCCCCGAGGCGCCCTCCGGGAGGAGGCTAGCCCCGAAGCGCCCTCCGGGAGGGGGCTAGCCCCGAGGCGCCCTCTGGGAGGGGGCTTTGCCCCGAGGCGCCCTCCGGGAGGGGGCTTTGCCCCGAGGCGCCCTCCGGAAGGGGGCTTTGACCCGAGGCGTCCTCTGGGAGGGGTCTAGTCCCGAGGCGCACTCCTAGAGGGGGCTAACCCCGAGGCGCTCTCCGGGAGGGGGCTAGCCCCGAGGCGCCCTCCTTGAGGGGGCTAGCCCCGAGGCGCCCTCCTTGAGGGGGCTAGCCCCGAGGCGCCCTCCGGGAGGAGGCTAGCCCCGAAGCGCCCTCCGGGAGGGGGCTAGCCCCGAGGCGCCCTCCGGGAGGGGGCTAGCCCCGAGGCGCCCTCCAGGAGGGGGCTAACCCCTAGGCGCCCTCTGGGAGGGGGCTAGCCCCGAGGCGCCCTCCGGGAGGGGGCTAGCCCCGAGGGCCCTCCGGGAAGGGCGCTAGCCCCGAGGCGCCCTCCGGGAGGGGGCTAGCCCCGAGGCGCCCTCCGGGAGGGGGCTAGCCCCGAGGCGCCCTCCGGAAAGGGGACTAGCCCCGAGGCGCCCTCCGGGAGGGGGCTAGCCCCGAGGCGCCCTCCGGGAGGGGGCTAGCCCCGTGGCGCCCTTCGGGAGGGGGCTAGCCCCGAGGCGCCCTCCGGGAGGGGGCTTTGCCCCAAGGCGCCCTCCGTTAGGGGGCTTTGCCCCGAGGCGCCCTCCGGGAAGGGGCTTTGCCCCGAGGCGCCCTCCTGGAGGGGGCTTTGCCCCGAGGCGCCCTCCGGGAGGGGGCTAGCCCCGAGGCGCCCTCCGGGAGGGGGCTTTGCCCCGAGGCGCCCTCCGGGAGGGGGCTATGCCCCGAGGCGCCCTCCGGGAGGGGGCTTTGCCCCGAGGCGCCCTCCGGAAGGGGGCTTTGGCCCGAGGCGCCCTCTGGGAGGGGGCTAGTCCCGAGGCGCCCTCCTAGAGGGGGCTAACCCCGAGGCGCCCTCCGGGAGGGGGCTAGTCCCGTGGCGACCTCCGGGAGGGGGCTAGCCCCGAGGCGCCCTCCTTGAGGGGGCTAGCCCCGAGGCGCCCTCCTTGAGGGGGCTAGCCCCGAGGCGCCCTCCGGGAGGGGGCTAGCCCCGAGGCGCCCTCCGGGAGGGGGCTAGCCCCGAGGCGCCCTCCGGGAGGGGGCTAGCCCCGAGGCGCCCTACGGGAGGGGGCTAGCCCCGAGGCGCCCTCCGGGAGGGGGCTAGCCCCGAGGCGCTCTCCGGGAGGGGGCTAGCCCCGTGGCGCCCTCCGGGAGGGGGCTAGCCCCGAGGCGCCCTACGGGAGGGGGCTTTGCCCCGAGGCGCCCTCCGGGAGGGGGCTTTGCCCCGAGGCGCGTTCCGGGAGGGGGCTTTGCCCCAAGGCGCCCTCCGGGTGGGGGCTTTGCCCCGAAGCGCCCTACGGGTGGAGGCTTTGCCCCGAGGCGCCCTCCGGGTGGGGGCTTTGCCCCGAGGCACCCTCCGGGTGGGGGCTTTGCCCCGAGGCGCCCTCCGGGAGCGGGCTTTGCCCCGAGGCGCCCTCCGGGAGCGGGCTTTGCCCCAAGGCGCCCTCCGGGAGCGGGCTTTGCCCCGAGGCGCCCTCCGGGAGGGGGCTTTGCCCCGAGGCGCCCTCCGGGAGCGGGCTTTGCCCCGAGGCGCCCTCCGGGAGCGGGCTTTGCCCCCAGGCGACCTCCGGGAGGGGGCTTTGCCCCCAGGCGACCTCCGGGAGGGGGCTTTGCCCCCAGGCGCCCTCCGGGAGGGGGCTAGTCCCGAGGCGCCCTCCGGGAGGGGGCTAGCCCCGTGGCGCCCTCTGGGAGGGGGCTAGCCCCGAGGCGCCCTCCGGGAGGGGGCTAGCCCCGAGGCGCCCTCCGGGAAAGGGCTAGCCCCGAGGCGCCCTCCGGGAGGGGGCTAGCCCCGAGGCGCCCTCCGGGAGGGGGCTAGCCCCGAGGGCCCTCCGGGAAGGGCGCTAGCCCCGAGGCGCCCTCCGGGAGGGGGCTAGCCCCGAGGCACCCTCCGGGAGGGGGCTAGCCCCGAGGCGCCCTCCGGGAAGGGGACTAGCCCCGAGGCGCCCTCCGGGAGGGGGCTAGCCCCGAGGCGCCCTCCGGGAGGGGGCTAGCCAAGAGGCGCCCTTCGGGAGGAGGCTCGCCCCGATGCGCCCTCCGGGAGGGGGCTTTGCACCAAGGCGCCCTCCGTTAGGGGGCTTTGCAACGAGGCGCCCTCCGGGAGGGGGCTTTGCCCCGAGGCGCCCTCCTGGAGGGGGCTAGTCCCGTGGCGACCTCCGGGAGGGGGCTAGCCCCGAGGCGCCCTCCTTGAGGGGGCTAGCCCCGAGGCGCCCTCCTTGAGGGGGCTAGCCCCGAGGCGCCCTCCGGGAGGGGGCTAGCCCCGAGGCGCCCTCCGGGAGGGGGCTAGCCCCGAGGCGCCCTCCGGGAGGGGGCTAGCCCCGAGGCGCCCTCCGGGAGGGGGCTTTGCCCCGAGGCACCCTCCGGGAGGGGGCTTTGCCCCGAGGCGCCCTCCGGAAGGGGGCTTTGGCCCGAGGCGCCCTCTGGGAGGGGTCCAGTCCCGAGGCGCACTCCTAGAGGGGGCTAACCCCGAGGCGCCCTCCGGGAGAGGGCTAGTCACGTGGCGACCTCCGGGAGGGGGCTAGCCCCGAGGCGCCCTCCTTGAGGGGGCTAGCCCCGAGGCGCCCTCCTTGAGGGGGCTAGCCCCGAGGCGCCCTCCAGGAGGGGGCTAGCCCCGAAGCGCCCTCCGGGAGGGGGCTAGCCCCGAGGCGCCCTCCGGGAGGGGGCTAGCCCCGAGGCGCCCTCCAGGAGGGGGCTAACCCCTAGGCGCCCTCCGGGAGGGGGCTAGCCCCGAGGCGCCCTCCGGGAGGGGGCTAGCCCCGAGGGCCCTCCGGGAAGGGCGCTAGCCCCGAGGCGCCCTCCGGGAGGGGGCTAGCCCCGAGGCGCCCTCCGGGAGGGGGCTAGCCCCGAGGCGCCCTCCGGGAAGGGGACTAGCCCCGAGGCGCCCTCCGGGAGGGGGCTAGCCCCGAGGCGCCCTCCGGGAGGGGGCTAGCCCCGAGGCGCCCTTCGGGAGGGGGCTAGCCCCGAAGCGCCCTCCGGGAGGGGGCTTTGCCCCAAAGCGCCCTCCGTTAGGGGGCTTTGCCCTGAGGCGCCCTCCGGGAGGGGGCTTTGCCCCGAGGCGCCCTCCTGGAGGGGGCTTTGCCCCGAGGCGCCCTCCGGGAGGGGGCTAGCCCCGAGGCGCCCTCCGGGAGGGGGCTTTGCCCCGAGGCGCCCTCCGGGAGGGGGCTTTGCCCAGAGGCGCCCTCCGGGAGGGGGCTTTGCCCCGAGGCGCCCTCCGGAAGGGGGCTTTGGCCCGAGGCGCCCTCTGGGAGGGGGCTAGTCCCGAGGCGCCCTCCTAGAGGGGGCTATCCCCGAGGCGCCCTCCGGGAGGGGGCTAGTCCCGTGGCGACCTCCGGGAGGGGGCTAGCCCCGAGGCGCCCTCCTTGAGGGGGCTAGCCCCGAGGCGCCCTCCTTGAGGGGGCTAGCCCCGAGGAGCCCTCCGGGAGGGGGCTAGCCCCGAGGCGCCCTCCTGGAGGGGGCTAGCCCCGAGGCGCCCTCCGGGAGGGGCTAGCCCCGAGGCGCCCTCCGGGAGGGGGCTAGCCCCCAGGCGCCCTCCGCGAAGGGGGCTAGCCTTGAGGCGCCCCCCGTGACGGGGCTAGCCCCGAGGCACCCTCCGGGAGGAGGCTAGCCCCGAGGCGCCCTCCGGGAGGGGGCTAGCCCCGAGGCGCCCTCCGGGAGGGGGCTAGCCCCGAGGCGCCCTCCGGGAGGGGGCTAGCCCCGAGGCGCCCTCCGGGAGGGGGCTTTGCACCGAGGCGCCCTACTGGAGGGGGCTTTGCCCCGAGGCGCCCTCCGGGCGGGGGCTTTGTCCCGAGTCGCCCTCCGGGAGGGGGCTTTGCCCCGAGGCGCCCTCCGGGAGGGGGCTTTGCTCCGAGGCGCCCTCCGGGAGGGGGCTTTGCCCCGAGGCGCCCTCAGGGAGGGGGCTTTGCCCCGAGGCGCCCTCCGGGTGGGGGCTTTGCCCCGAGGCGCCCTCCGGGTGAGGGCTTTGCCCCGAGGCACCCTCCGGGTGGGGGCTTTGCCCCGAGGCGCCCTCCGGGTGGGGGCTTTGCCCCGAGGCGCCCTCCGGGAAGGAGCTTTGCCCCGAGGCGCCCTCCGGGAGGGGGCTTTGCCCCGAGGCGCCCTCCGGGAGCGGGCTTTGCCCCGAGGCGCCCTCCGGGAGCGGGCTTTGCCCCGAGGCGCCCTCCGGGAGGGGGCTTTGCCCCGAGGCGCCCTCCGGGAGCGGGCTTTGCCCCTAGGCGCCCTCCGGGAGCGGGCTTTGCCCCCAGGCGCCCTCCGGGAGGGGGCTTTGCCCCCAGGCGCCCTCCGGGAGGGGGCTTTGCCCCCAGGCGCCCTCCGGGAGGGGGCTAGTCCCGAGGCGCCCTCCGGTTGGGGGCTAGTCCCGAGGCGCCCTCCGGTTGGGGGCTAGTCCCGAGGCGCCCTCCATGAGGGGGCTTTGCCCCGAGGCGCCTTCCGGGAGGAGGCTTTGCCCCGAGGCGCCCTCCGGGAGGGGGCTTTGCCCCGAGGCGCCATCCGGGAGGGGGCTAGTCCCGAGGCGCCCTTCGGGAGGGGGCTAGCCCCGAGGCGCCCTCCGGGAGGGGGCTAGCCTCGAGGTGCCCTCCGGGAGGGGGCTAGCCCCGAGGCGCCCTCCGGGAGGGGGCTATCCCCGAGGCGCCCTCCGGGAGGGGGCTAGCCCCGAGGCGCCCTTCGGGAGGGGGCTAGCCCCGAGGCGCCCTCCGGGAGGGGGCTAGCCGAGGCGCCCTCCGGGAGGGGGCTAGCCCCGAGGCGCCCTCCGGGAGGGGGCTTTGCCCCGAGGCGCCCTCCGGGAGGGGGCTTTGCCCCGAGGCGCCCTCCGGGAGGGGGCTTTGCCCCGAGGCGCCCTCCGGGAGCGGGCTTTGCCCCGAGGCGCCCTCCGGAAGGGGACTTTGCCCCGAGGCGCCCTCCGGAAGGGGGCTTTGGCCCGAGGCGCATTCCGGGAGGGGGCTAGCCCCAAGACGCCCTCCGGGAGGGGGCTAGCCCCGAGGCGCCCTCCGGGAGGGGGCTAGCCCCGAGGCGCCCTCCGGGAGGGGGCTTTGCCCCGAGGCGCCCTCCGGGCGGGGGCTTTGCCCCGAGGCGCCCTCCGGGAGGGGGCTTTGCCCCGAGGCGCCCTCCGGGAGGGGGCTTTGCCCCGAGGCGCCCTCCGGGAGGGGGCTTTGCCCCGAGGCGCCCTCTGGGAGGGGGCTTTGCCCCGAGGCGCCCTCCGGGAGGGGGCTAGCCCCGAGGCGCCCTCCGGGAGGGGGCTAGCCCCGAGGCGCCCTCCGGGAGGGGGCTTTGCCCCGAGGTGCCCTCCGGGAGGGGGCTTTGCCCCGAGGTGCCCTCCGGGAGGGGGCTTTGCCCCGAGGCGCCCACCGGGAGGGGGCTTTGCCCCGAGGCGCCCTCCGGAAGGGGGCTTTGCCCCGAGGCGCCCTCCGGGAGGGGGCTTTGCCCCGAGGCGCCCTCCGGGAGGGGGCTTTGCCCCGAGGCGCCCTCCGGGAGGGGGCTTTGCCCCGAGGCGCCCTCCGGGTGGGGGCTTTGCCCCGAGGCGCCCTCCGGGTGGGGGCTTTGCCCTGAGGCGCCCTCCGGGTGGGGGCTTTGCCCCTAGACGCCCTCCGGGTGGGGGCTTTGCCCCGAGGCGCCCTCCGGGTGGGGGCTTTGCCCCGAGGCGCCCTCCGGGTGGGGGCTTTGCCCCGAGGCGCCCTCCGGGTGGGGGCTTTGCCCCGAGGCGCCCTCCGGGTGGGGGCTTTGCCCCGAGGCGCCCTCCGGGAGGGGCCTATGCCCCGAGGCGCCCTCCGGGAGGGGGCTTTGCCCCGAAGCGCCCTCCGGGAGCGGGCTTTGCCCCGAGGCGCCCTCCGGGAGCGGGCTTTGCCCCGAGGAGCCCTCCGGGAGGGGGCTTTGCCCCAGGCGCCCTCCGGGAGGGGGCTTTGCCCCCAGGCGCCCTCCGGGAGGGGGCTTTGCCCCCAGGCGCCCTCCGGGAGGGGGCTTTGCCCCCGAGGCGCCTTCCGGTAGGGGGCTTTGCCCCCGAGGCGCCCTCCGGGAGGGGGCTTTGCCCCCGAGGCGCCCTCCAGGCGCCCTCCGGGAGGGGGCTTTGCCACCAGGCGCCCTCCGGGAGGGGGCTTTGCCCCCAGGCGCCCTCCGGGAGGGGGCTTTGCCCCCGAGGCGCCCTCCGGGAGGGGGCTTTGCCCCCAGGCGCCCTCCGGGAGGGGGCTTTGCCCCCGAGGCGCCCTCCGGGACGGGGCTATGGCTAGCTCCGAGGCTCCCTCCGGGAAAGGGCTGGCCATGCGACGTGTGGTTCCCTCTTGGGTGGAAGCTGTGGTTCCCTTGTAAGTGGGCTCCATGGTTCCTTCCTACTTGTGTTCCATGGTGCATCCTTAGGTTGGTTCCTTTGTTCCTTCCAAGGTGGGTTCCTTAGTGCATTCTTAGGCGGCTTCCTTGGTTTCTTCCTGTGTTTCCTTGCAAATTTTACACACATCGATCAAATACTGTTTTCCCAATATCCACGTTGGAGAGCAGGTACGATATAGGTTTCTCGAAGACTAGTTTCTCGCTTTGTGAGTTCTCGTAGGCTGCAACCATTTAAAATCCTGCAGTCAAACAAAATCTAAAGAATAGGATCTTTCTCGAAAAAGACGATGGTTATGAAGTTCTGCTTCTGCATCCAGAGAAGACGATAATTTCCTTCACGAGTAAGTAAGTCAGCTTGTATGTTCCTCGGTGCTTTTCCGAGGAATCTGGTTATATGAAGCCGAGAAAGAGAATCATCGTACATTTATTGAATATTAATGACACCAGTGAGGACAGCAAACATTACACAAGTCTTGAAGATATGCGTACTATTTTTGTTCCATGCAGTACATATACAAGTCTAGTAAAACTCAAGATAACCATTTATATAAGTCATCGATAGATTGATACTATTTGAAATTAGTATTTCCTGAACTTTTTTTACATCTAAATAAGTTTGTCTCATTGTGTGCACTCTGTAATACAAAAGACGATGCATGAAGATATTTTGACTTTTGAAACACTACTGCAAATGCACTATGCACAGTATATTTTACTGTAGACTAATATAAACTTTGTTTTACTGAAGTGTGTGTTGTATTATACCACAGTCGAAATGACCCAACCTTAGTCATCAAGTTGGAATAGTGACGAGATGATTTGACTGAATTATAACAAATATTCAGAGCTGTTTCTCCATATTTATTATATTTTGCAACTCAAAGAGGCAGTTATGGCAAATTTTCAATTGCAGTTTCCCTGTTTAAATTTTCCTCATCATAGAAAAGAGAATGAGTAGGGATGTAGTAACCTGCTACGCTGTTTAGAAAGAGTTCTGTTCTTTTTGACTCGGTTAAAGAAAACTATTTCTAGAGTTGTCTAATCCTTTCACACTTGTTAAATGAAATTAATATTTCAGTACCTGTTGTCCATAGTGTGTACAGCTGAGAATCATTTATTTCTCGTCAGTATAATGCATATATACTCAGAATTCTTGGGAAATATGGTAACTGTGTATGTGGAATGTATCATATAATATAAATTTGATAAAAGTCCACATCACAGGACTGCCATATTACTTGTATTCAAAAATGTATTGCATAATGAGTTATGAATCAGAATACATGTAATTCATAAAACTACTACCAAGGACTGTAATATATTTATTATTACTACTTGAAAATTACTATTATTGTTAAGGAAGTATTTTAAATTCATCTTTTTGTGGGGGAAGAAAATATTTGTTTTGTAAGTTGCTTATCTTTTCTCAGTAACCCTAAAGAAAATATAAGCTGATTTGTCCTCACTGGACTACTTTTTTTAATAAATAGGATTCTTGTTTTAATTGTGTATGTTTCTTACTGATATATTTGGAATGATATATTTACTTATATATTTTCATTATTAAGTTTATATACAGCAGCATATGGAGACATTATAATGTCATCAGTTTAGCAAATTTATGACATTTTATTGTTTGAGACAAATAAAGTCAAACTATGCGTACGTAAAAAAAAAAAAAGTATTGATATCAACGATGGAGACAGAGTAGAGAGAAGCATCTTCTATTGAGGTAATTAGGTCTTTCCAGAAATGATTCTCGGATATAGGATTATCGAAGACTTCGTCTTCGGATGCGAGCTGTTCAGGGCTGCAAAGCCTGGAAAAGGTTGTTGGGAAGCTACACATCAAGACGGTTCAGTATATATTTTTCCAATCGTAAGCCTTCATATATATATATATATATATATATATATATATATATATATATATATATATATATATATATATATATATATATATATATATATATATATATATATATATATATATATATATATATTAATATATATATATATATATATATGAGAGAGAGAGAGAGAGAGAGAGAGAGAGAGAGAGAGAGAGAGAGAGAGAGAGAGAGAGAGAGAGAGAGAGAGAGAGAGAGAGAGAGAGAGAGAGAGAGTCAAAGTCAAAGTCAAAGTCAAAAATTTTATTCCATCAAAAATGGCTATTACATGATAATTAATCTAATTACAAATTACAATGTAAAATGTCAAAATAAAACAAATGAAATTTGCAAAGCACAAAATCAAAATATTTACACATTAAAATAAGCATACATACACTTCGTCTACCCAATGGGAGGATAATAATGAGACTAAAATCACTTATTAAGTAGGTGATTTAAAAGATGAGATTTAAGTGAGGGTAATGTTTGGCAGCTTCTTAAGTTTGCGGGTAAAGAGTTCCAAAGTCTCGGGCCCATTACATTTAAGGCTCTTGCCCCAATATCAGTGGAAGTTCTGGGCACGTAAAAAGAATTCTGATATCTAGTGTTGACGTTATTGATACGCACTTGATTAACTGTTGGCAATGAGAAGAGCCATTCCGGTAATATTCCATGATTTATTTTAAAAACTAAAAGACAGATATTATATATGAACTTCATGTCCACCCTTAGCCAACCCAGTCTCTCAAATAGGGGAGTCACGTGATCATATTTATGCACCCCCCCTATGGCAACTCTTGCAGCAAAATTCTGGAGCCTTTTCACTCGTAACATCTGGGTCTTAGTCGTGGAACCCCAAACACTCAGACAGTAGTTGAGAATACTTAAAATTAATGTTTGTACTACAATTACCCTACAATCAGGCTCGAATCTTTCATAGACTCTGTTCAAGTAAATAAGGGTCCCGTTCACTTTTTTATGTAGTTCATCGATATGAAAATTAAATGTCATGGTACTGTCCATAATAACTCCTAGATTTTTAACCTTATTAGATGGGAAGAGTGAAACATTGTTGAAATTTATACTGATGTTCTCAGGAATAAGGGACAGGTATTGATTTGATCCAAAAATAACAAATTTAGTTTTATTTTCGTTCAGTAAAAGACCATTACTGTTAAAATAACTTTTGGCACAGTTTAATATATCTTCAGCCCTTTTTAAGATTTCAGGAAGAGAGAGAGAGAGAGAGAGAGAGAGAGAGAGAGAGAGAGAGAGAGAGAGAGAGAGAGAGAGAGAGAGAGAGAGAGAGAGAGAGAGGCCCAATAAATAAAACAACGAAAATATATATATAAAAAATACTTATTAATTTCGTAACCGGGAGTGGGCTAGCCCCGAGGCGCCCTCCGGGAGGGGGCTAGCCCCGAGGCGCCCTCCGGGAGGGGGCTAGCCCCGAGGCGCCCTCCGGGAGGGGGCTAGCCCCGAGGCGCCCTCCGGGAGGGGGCTAGCCCCGAGGCGCCCTCCGGGAGGAGGCTAGCCCCGAGGCGCCCTCCGGGAGGGGGCTAGCCCCGAGGCGCCCTCCGGGAGGGGGCTTTGCCCCGAGGCGCCCTCCGGGAGGGGGCTTTGCCCCGAGGCGCCCTCCGGGAGTGGGCTTTGCCCCGAGGCGCCCTCCGGGAGGGGGCTAGCCCCGAGGCGCCCTCCGGGAGGGGGCTAGCCCCGAGGCGCCCTCCGGGAGGGGGCTGGATCCGAGGCGCCCTACGGGAGGGGGCTGGATCCGAGGCGCCCTCCGGGAGGGGGCTAGCCTCGAGGCGCCCTCCGGGAGAGGGCTAGCCCCGAGGCGCCCTCCGGGAGGGGGCTAGCCCCGAGGCGCCCTCCGGGAGGGGACTAGCCCCGAGGCGCCCTCCGGGAGGGGGTTAGCCCCGAGGCGCCCTCCGGGAGGGGGCTAGCCTCGATGCGCCCTCAGGGAGGGGGCTAGCCCCGAGGCGCCCTCCGGGAGGGGGCTAGCCCCGAGGCGCCCTCCGGGAGGGGGCTTTGCCCCGAGGCGCCCTCCGGGAAGGGGCTTTGCCCCGAGGCGCCCTCCGGTTGGGGGCTAGTCCCGAGGCGCCCTCCGGTTGGGGGCTAGTCCCGAGGCGCCCTCCGGTTGGGGGCTAGTCCCGAGGCGCCCTCCATGAGGGGGCTAGTCCCGAGGCGCCCTCCATGAGGGGGCTTTGCCCCGAGGCGCCCTCCGGGAGGGGGCTTTGCCCCGAGGCGCCCTCCGGGAGGGGGCTTTGCCCCGAGGCGCCCTCCGGGAGGGGGCTTTGCCCCGAGGCGCCCTCCGGGAGGGGACTAGTCCCTAGGCGCCCTTCGGGAGGGGGCTAGCCCCGAGGCGCCCTCCGGGAGGGGGCTAGCCTCGAGGCGCCCTCCGGGAGGGGGCTTTGCCCCGAGGCGCCCTACGGGAGGGGGCTGGTCCCGAGGCGCCCTCCGGGAGGGGGCTAGCCTCGAGGCGCCCTCCGGGAGAGGGCTAGCCCCGAGGCCCCTCCGGGAGGGGGCTAGCCCCGAGGCGCCCTCCGGGAGGGGGCTAGCCCCGAGGCGCCCTCCGGGAGGGGGCTTTGCCCCGAGGCGCCCTCCGGGATGGGGCTTTGCCCCGAGGCGCCCTCCGGGAGGGGGCTTTGCCCCAAGGCGCCCTCCGGGAGGGGGCTTTGCCCCGAGGCGCCCTCCGGAAGGGGGCTTTGGCCCGAGGCGCCCTCCGGAAGGGGGCTTTGGCCCGAGGCGCCCTCTGGGAGGGGGCTAGTCCCGAGGCGCCCTCCTAGAGGGGGCTAGCCCCAAGGCACCCTCCGATAGGGGGCTAGTCCCGAGGCGACCTCCGGGAGGGGGCTAGCCCCGAGGCGCCCTCCTTGAGGGGGCTAGCCCCGAGGCGCCCTCCTTGAGGGGGCTAGCCCCGAGGCGCCCTCCGGGAGGGGGCTAGCCTCGAGGCGCCCTCCGGGAGGGGGCTAGCCCCGAGGCGCCCTCCGGGAGGTGGCTAGCCCCGAGGCGCCCTCCGGGAGGGGGCTAGCCCCGAGGCGCCCTACGGGAGGGGGCTAGCCCCGAGGCGCCCTCCAGGAGGGGGCTAGCCCCGAGGCGCCCTCCGGGAAGGGGGCTAGCCCCGAGGCGCCCTCCGGGAAGGGGCTAGCCCCGAGGCGCCCTCCGGGAAGGGGATTTGCCCCGAGGCGCCCTCCAGGAGGGGGCTTTGCCCCGAGGCGCCCTCCGGGAGGGGGCTTTGCCCCGAGGCGCCCTACGGGAGGGGGCTGGTCCCGAGGCGCCCTCCGGGAGGGGGCTAGCCTCGAGGCGCCCTCCGGGAGAGGGCTAGCCCCGAGGCGCCCTCCGAGAGGGGGCTAGCCCCGAGGCGCCCTCCGGGAGGGGACTAGCCCCGAGGCGCCCTCCGGGAGGGGGTTAGCCCCGAGGCGCCCTCCGGGAGGGGGCTAGCCTCGATGCGCCCTCAGGGAGGGGGCTAGCCCCGAGGCGCCCTCCGGGAGGGGGCTAGCCCCGAGGCGCCCTCCGGGAGGGGGCTTTGCCCCGAGGCGCCCTCCGGGAGGGGGCTTTGCCCCGAGGCGCCCTCCGGTTGGGGGCTAGTCCCGAGGCGCCCTCCGGTTGGGGGCTAGTCCCGAGGCGCCCTCCGGTTGGGGGCTAGTCCCGAGGCGCCCTCCATGAGGGGGCTAGTCCCGAGGCGCCCTCCATGAGGGGGCTTTGCCCCGAGGCGCCCTCCGGGAGGGGGCTTTGCCCCGAGGCGCCCTCCGGGAGGGGGCTTTGCCCCGAGGCGCCCTCCGGGAGGGGGCTTTGCCCCGAGGCGCCCTCCGGGAGGGGACTAGTCCCGAGGCGCCCTTCGGGAGGGGGCTAGCCCCGAGGCGCCCTCCGGGAGGGGGCTAGCCTCGAGGCGCCCTCCGGGAGGGGGCTTTGCCCCGAGGCGCCCTCCGGAAGGGGGCTTTGGCCCGAGGCGCCCTCTGGGAGGGGGCTAGTCCCGAGGCGCCCTCCGAGAGGGGGCTAGTCCCGTGGCGACCTCCGGGAGGGGGCTAGCCCCGAGGCGCCCTCCTTGAGGGGGCTAGCCCCGAGGCGCCCTCCTTGAGGGGGCTAGCCCCGAGGCGCCCTCCGGGAGGGGGCTAGCCCCGAGGCGCCCTCCGGGAGGGGGTTAGCCCCGAGGCGCCCTCCGGGAGGGGGCTAGCCCCGAGGCGCCCTCCAGGAGGGGGCTAACCCCTAGGCGCCCTCCGGGAGGGGGCTAGCCCCGAGGCGCCCTCCGGGAGGGGGCTAGCCCTGAGGCGCCCTCCGGGAAGAGAGCTAGCCCCGAGGCGCCCTCCGGGAGGGGGCTAGCCCCGAGGCGCCCTCCGGGAGGGGGCTAGCCCCCAGGCGCCCTCCGGGAAGGGGGCTAGCCTTGAGGCGCCCCCCGGGAGGGGGCTAGCCCCGAGGCACCCTCCGGGAGGGGGCTAGCCCCGAGGCGCCCTCCGGGAGGGGGCTAGCCCCGAGGCGCCCTCCGGGAGGGGGCTAGCCCCGAGGCGCCCTCCGGGAGGGGGCTAGCCCCGAGGCGCCCTCCGGGAGGGGGCTTTGCCCCGAGTCGCCCTCCGTTAGGGGGCTTTGCCCCGAGGCGCCCTCCGGGAGTGGGCTTTGCACCGAGGCGCCCTCCTGGAGGGGGCTTTGCCCAGAGGCGCCCTCCGGGAGGGGGCTTTGTCCCGAGGCGCCCTCCGGGAGGGGGCTTTGCCCCGAGGCGCCCTCCGGGAGGGGGCTTTGCTCCGAGGCGCCCTCCGGGAGGGGGCTTTGCCCCGAGGCGCCCTCAAGGAGGGGGCTTTGCCCCGAGGCGCCCTCCGGGTGGGGGCTTTGCCCCGAGGCACCCTCCGGGTGGGGGCTTTGCCCCGAGGCACCCTCCGGGTGGGGGCTTTGCCCCGAGGCGCCCTCCGGGTGGGGGCTTTGCCCCGAGGCGCCCTCCGGGAGGGAGCTTTACCCCGAGGCGCCCTCCGGGAGGGGGCTTTGCCCCGAGGCGCCCTCCGGGAGCGGGCTTTGCCCCGAGGCGCCCTCCGGGAGCGGGCTTTGCCCCGAGGCGCCCTCCGGGAGGGGGCTTTGCCCCGAGGCGCCCTCCGGGAGCGGGCTTTGCCCCGAGGCGCCCTCCGGGAGCGGGCTTTGCCCCCAGGCGACCTCCGGGAGGGGGCTTTGCCCCCAGGCGACCTCCGGGAGGGGGCTTTGCCCCCAGGCGCCCTCCGGGAGGGGGCTAGTCCCGAGGCGCCCTCCGGGAGGGGGCTAGCCCCGTGGCGCCCTCTGGGAGGGGGCTAGCCCCGAGGCGCCCTCCGGGAGGGGGCTAGCCCCGAGGCGCCCTCCGGGAAAGGGCTAGCCCCGAGGCGCCCTCCGGGAGGGGGCTAGCCCCGAGGCGCCCTCCGGGAGGGGGCTTTGCCCCGAGGCGCCCTCCGGAAGGGGGCTTTGGCCCGAGGCGCCCTCTGGGAGGGGGATTTGCCCCGAGGCGCCCTCCGGGAGGGGGCTTTGCCCCGAGGCGCCCTCCGGAAGGGGGCTTTGGCCCGAGGCTCCCTCTGGGAGGGGTCTAGTCCCGAGGCGCACTCCTAGAGGGGGCTAACCCCGAGGCGCCCTCCGGGAGGGGGCTAGCCCCGAGGCGCCCTCCTTGAGGGGGCTAGCCCCGAGGCGCCCTCCTTGAGGGGGCTAGCCCCGAGGCGCCCTCCGGGAGGAGGCTAGCCCCGAAGCGCCCTCCGGGAGGGGGCTAGCCCCGAGGCGCCCTCCGGGAGGGGGCTAGCCCCGAGGCGCCCTCCAGGAGGGGGCTAACCCCTAGGCGCCCTCCGGGAGGGGGCTTGCCCCGAGGCGCCCTCCGGGAGGGGGCTAGCCCCGAGGGCCCTCCGGGAAGGGCGCTAGCCCCGAGGCGCCCTCCGGGAGGGGGCTAGCCCCGAGGCGCCCTCCGGGAGGGGGCTAGCCCCGAGGCGCCCTCCGGGAAGGGGACTAGCCCCGAGGCGCCCTCCGGGAGGGGGCTAGCCCCGAGGCGCCCTCCGGGAGGGGGCTAGCCCCGAGGCGCCCTTCGGGAGGAGGCTCGCCCCGATGCGCCCTCCGGGAGGGGGCTTTGCACCAAGGCGCCCTCCGTTAGGGGGCTTTGCCCCGAGGCGCCCTCCGGGAGGGGGCTTTGCCCCGAGGCGCCCTCCTGGAGGGGGCTTTGCCCCGAGGCGCCCTCCGGGAGGGGGCTAGCCCCGAGGCGCCCTCCGGGAGGGGGCTTTGCCCCGAGGCGCCCTCCGGGAGGGGGCTTTGCCCCGAGGCGCCCTCCGGGAGGGGGCTTTGCCCCGAGACGCCCTCCGGAAGGGGGCTTTGGCCCGAGGCGCCCTCTGGGAGGGGGCTAGTCCCGAGGCGCCCTCCTAGAGGGGGCTAACCCCGAGGCGCCCTCCGGGAGGGGGCTAGTCCCGTGGCGACCTCCGGGAGGGGGCTAGCCCCGAGGCGCCCTCCTTGAGGGGGCTAGCCCCGAGGCGCCCTCCTTGAGGGGGCTAGCCCCGAGGCGCCCTCTGGGAGGGGGCTAGCCCCGAGGCGCCCTCCGGGAGGGGGCTAGCCCCGAGGCGCCCTCCGGGAGGGGGCTAGCCCCGAGGCGCCCTCCTGGAGGGGGCTTTGCCCCGAGGCACCCTCCGGGAGGGGGCTTTGCCCCGAGGCGCCCTCCGGAAGGGGGCTTTGGCCCGAGGCGCCCTCTGGGAGGGGTCCAGTCCCGAGGCGCACTCCTAGAGGGGGCTAACCCCGAGGCGCCCTCCGGGAGGGGGCTAGTCACGTGGCGACCTCCGGGAGGGGGCTAGCCCCGAGGCGCCCTCCTTGAGGGGGCTAGCCCCGAGGCGCCCTCCTTGAGGGGGCTAGCCCCGAGGCGCCCTCCAGGAGGGGGCTAGCCCCGAAGCGCCCTCCGGGAGGGGGCTAGCCCCGAGGCGCCCTCCGGGAGGGGGCTAGCCCCGAGGCGCCCTCCAGGAGGGGGCTAACCCCTAGGCGCCCTCCGGGAGGGGGCTAGCCCCGAGGCGCCCTCCGGGAGGGGGCTAGCCCCGAGGGCCCTCCGGGAAGGGCGCTAGCCCCGAGGCGCCCTCCGGGAGGGGGCTAGCCCCGAGGCGCCCTCCGGGAGGGGGCTAGCCCCGAGGCGCCCTCCGGGAAGGGGACTAGCCCCGAGGCGCCCTCCGGGAGGGGGCTAGCCCCGAGGCGCCCTCCGGGAGGGGGCTAGCCCCGAGGCGCCCTTCGGGAGGGGGCTAGCCCCGAAGCGCCCTCCGGGAGGGGGCTTTGCCCCAAAGCGCCCTCCGTTAGGGGGCTTTGCCCTGAGGCGCCCTCCGGGAGGGGGCTTTGCCCCGAGGCGCCCTCCTGGAGGGGGCTTTGCCCCGAGGCGCCCTCCGGGAGGGGGCTAGCCCCGAGGCGCCCTCCGGGAGGGGGCTTTGCCCCGAGGCGCCCTCCGGGAGGGGGCTTTGCCCAGAGGCGCCCTCCGGGAGGGGGCTTTGCCCCGAGGCGCCCTCCGGAAGGGGGCTTTGGCCCGAGGCGCCCTCTGGGAGGGGGCTAGTCCCGAGGCGCCCTCCTAGAGGGGGCTATCCCCGAGGCGCCCTCCGGGAGGGGGCTAGTCCCGTGGCGACCTCCGGGAGGGGGCTAGCCCCGAGGCGCCCTCCTTGAGGGGGCTAGCCCCGAGGCGCCCTCCTTGAGGGGGCTAGCCCCGAGGCGCCCTCCGGGAGGGGGCTAGCCCCGAGGCGCCCTCCGGGAGGGGGCTAGCCCCGAGGCGCCCTCCGGGAGGGGCTAGCCCCGAGGCGCCCTCCGGGAGGGGGCTAGCCCCCAGGCGCCCTCCGCGAAGGGGGCTAGCCTTGAGGCGCCCATCGTGAGGGGGCTAGCCCCGAGGCACCCTCCGGGAGGAGGCTAGCCCCGAGGCGCCCTCCGGGAGGGGGCTAGCCCCGAGGCGCCCTCCGGGAGGGGGCTAGCCCCGAGGCGCCCTCCGGGAGGGGGCTAGCCCCGAGGCGCCCTCCGGGAGGGGGCTTTGCACCGAGGCGCCCTACTGGAGGGGGCTTTGCCCCGAGGCGCCCTCCGGGCGGGGGCTTTGTCCCGAGGCGCCCTCCGGGAGGGGGCTTTGCCCCGAGGCGCCCTCCGGGAGGGGGCTTTGCTCCGAGGCGCCCTCCGGGAGGGGGCTTTGCCCCGAGGCGCCCTCAGGGAGGGGGCTTTGCCCCGAGGCGCCCTCCGGGTGGGGGCTTTGCCCCGAGGCGCCCTCCGGGTGAGGGCTTTGCCCCGAGGCACCCTCCGGGTTGGGGCTTTGCCCCGAGGCGCCCTCCGGGTGGGGGCTTTGCCCCGAGGCGCCCTCCGGGAGGGAGCTTTGCCCCGAGGCGCCCTCCGGGAGGGGGCTTTGCCCCGAGGCGCCCTCCGGGAGCGGGCTTTGCCCCGAGGCGCCCTCCGGGAGCGGGCTTTGCCCCGAGGCGCCCTCCGGGAGGGGGCTTTGCCCCGAGGCGCCCTCCGGGAGCGGGCTTTGCCCCCAGGCGCCCTCCGGGAGCGGGCTTTGCCCCCAGGCGCCCTCCGGGAGGGGGCTTTGCCCCCAGGCGCCCTCCGGGAGGGGGCTTTGCCCCCAGGCGCCCTCCGGGGGGGGGCTAGTCCCGAGGCGCCCTCCGGTTGGGGGCTAGTCCCGAGGCGCCCTCCGGTTGGGGGCTAGTCCCGAGGCGCCCTCCATGAGGGGGCTTTGCCCCGAGGCGCCTTCCGGGAGGAGGCTTTGCCCCGAGGCTCCTTCCTACTTGTGTTCCATGGTGCATCCTTAGGTTGGTTCCTTTGTTCCTTCCAAGGTGGGTTCCTTAGTGCATTCTTAGGCGGCTTCCTTGGTTTCTTCCTGTGTTTCCTTGTGCCCCGAGGCGCCCTCCGGGAGGGGGCTTTGCCCCGAGGCGCCATCCGGGAGGGGGCTAGTCCCGAGGCGCCCTTCGGGAGGGGGCTAGCCCCGAGGCGCCCTCCGGGAGGGGGCTAGCCTCGAGGTGCCCTCCGGGAGGGGGTTAGCCCCGAGGCGCCCTCCGGGAGGGGGCTTTGCCCCGAGGCGCCCTCCGGGAAGGGGCTTTGCCCCGAGGCGCCCTCCGGGCGGGGGCTTTGCCCCGAGGCGCCCTCCGGGAGGGGGCTTTGCCCCGAGGCGCCCTCCGGGAGGGGGCTTTGCCCCGAGGCGCCCTCCGGGAGGGGGCTTTGCCCCGAGGCGCCCTCCGGGAGGGGGCTTTGCCCCGAGGCGCCCTCCGGGAGGGGGCTTTGCCCCGAGGCGCCCTCCGGAAGGGGACTTTGCCCCGAGGCGCCCTCCGGAAGGGGGCTTTGGCCCGAGGCGCATTCCGGGAGGGGGCTAGCCCCAAGACGCCCTCCGGGAGGGGGCTAGCCCCGAGGCGCCCTCCGGGAGGGGGCTAGCCCCGAGGCGCCCTCCGGGAGGGGGCTTTGCCCCGAGGCGCCCTCCGGGCGGGGGCTTTGCCCCGAGGCGCCCTCCGGGAGGGGGCTTTGCCCCGAGGCGCCCTCCGGGAGGGGGCTTTGCCCCGAGGCGCCCTCCGGGAGGGGGCTTTGCCCCGAGGCGCCCTCTGGGAGGGGGCTTTGCCCCGAGGCGCCCTCCGGGAGGGGGCTAGCCCCGAGGCGCCCTCCGGGAGGGGGCTAGCCCCGAGGCGCCCTCCGGGAGGGGGCTTTGCCCCGAGGTGCCCTCCGGGAGGGGGCTTTGCCCCGAGGTGCCCTCCGGGAGGGGGCTTTGCCCCGAGGCGCCCACCGGGAGGGGGCTTTGCCCCGAGGCGCCCTCCGGAAGGGGGCTTTGCCCCGAGGCGCCCTCCGGGAGGGGGCTTTGCCCCGAGGCGCCCTCCGGGAGGGGGCTTTGCCCCGAGGCGCCCTCCGGGAGGGGGCTTTGCCCCGAGGCGCCCTCCGGGTGGGGGCTTTGCCCCGAGGCGCCCTCCGGGTGGGGGCTTTGCCCTGAGGCGCCCTCCGGGTGGGGGCTTTGCCCCTAGACGCCCTCCGGGTGGGGGCTTTGCCCCGAGGCGCCCTCCGGGTGGGGGCTTTGCCCCGAGGCGCCCTCCGGGTGGGGGCTTTGCCCCGAGGCGCCCTCCGGGTGGGGGCTTTGCCCCGAGGCGCCCTCCGGGTGGGGGCTTTGCCCCGAGGCGCCCTCCGGGAGGGGGCTTTGCCCCGAGGCGCCCTCCGGGAGGGGCCTATGCCCCGAGGCGCCCTCCGGGAGGGGGCTTTGCCCCGAGGCGCCCTCCGGGAGCGGGCTTTGCCCCGAGGCGCCCTCCGGGAGCGGGCTTTGCCCCGAGGAGCCCTCCGGGAGGGGGCTTTGCCCCAGGCGCCCTCCGGGAGGGGGCTTTGCCCCCAGGCGCCCTCCGGGAGGGGGCTTTGCCCCCAGGCGCCCTCCGGGAGGGGGCTTTGCCCCCGAGGCGCCTTCCGGTAGGGGGCTTTGCCCCCGAGGCGCCCTCCGGGAGGGGGCTTTGCCCCCGAGGCGCCCTCCAGGCGCCCTCCGGGAGGGGGCTTTGCCACCAGGCGCCCTCCGGGAGGGGGCTTTGCCCCCAGGCGCCCTCCGGGAGGGGGCTTTGCCCCCGAGGCGCCCTCCGGGAGGGGGCTTTGCCCCCAGGCGCCCTCCGGGAGGGGGCTTTGCCCCCGAGGCGCCCTCCGGGACGGGGCTTTGCCCCCGAGGCGCCCTCCGGGACGGGGCTATGGCTAGCTCCGAGGCTCCCCACCGGGAAAGGGCTGGCCATGCGACGTGTGGTTCCCTCTTGGGTGGAAGCTGTGGTTCCCTTGTAAGTGGGCTCCATGGTTCCTTCCTACTTGTGTTCCATGGTGCATCCTTAGGTTGGTTCCTTTGTTCCTTCCAAGGTGGGTTCCTTAGTGCATTCTTAGGCGGCTTCCTTGGTTTCTTCCTGTGTTTCCTTGCAAATTTTACACACATCGATCAAATACTGTTTTCCCAATATCCACGTTGGAGAGCAGGTACGATATAGGTTTCTCGAAGACTAGTTTCTCGCTTTGTGAGTTCTCGTAGGCTGCAACCATTTAAAATCCTGCAGTCAAACAAAATCTAAAGAATAGGATCTTTCTCGAAAAAGACGATGGTTATGAAGTTCTGCTTCTGCATCCAGAGAAGACGATAATTTCCTTCACGAGTAAGTAAGTCAGCTTGTATGTTCCTCGGTGCTTTTCCGAGGAATCTGGTTATATGAAGCCGAGAAAGAGAATCATCGTACATTTATTGAATATTAATGACACCAGTGAGGACAGCAAACATTACACAAGTCTTGAAGATATGCGTACTATTTTTGTTCCATGCAGTACATATACAAGTCTAGTAAAACTCAAGATAACCATTTATATAAGTCATCGATAGATTGATACTATTTGAAATTAGTATTTCCTGAACTTTTTTTACATCTAAATAAGTTTGTCTCATTGTGTGCACTCTATAATACAAAAGACGATGCATGAAGATATTTTGACTTTTGAAACACTACTGCAAATGCACTATGCACAGTATATTTTACTGTAGACTAATATAAACTTTGTTTTACTGAAGTGTGTGTTGTATTATACCACAGTCGAAATGACCCAACCTTAGTCATCAAGTTGGAATAGTGACGAGATGATTTGACTGAATTATAACAAATATTCAGAGCTGTTTCTCCATATTTATTATATTTTGCAACTCAAAGAGGCAGTTATGGCAAATTTTCAATTGCAGTTTCCCTGTTTAAATTTTCCTCATCATAGAAAAGAGAATGAGTAGGGATGTAGTAACCTGCTACGCTGTTTAGAAAGAGTTCTGTTCTTTTTGACTCGGTTAAAGAAAACTATTTCTATAGTTGTCTAATCCTTTCACACTTGTTAAATGAAATTAATATTTCAGTACCTGTTGTCCATAGTGTGTACAGCTGAGAATCATTTATTTCTCGTCAGTATAATGCATATATACTCAGAATTCTTGGGAAATATGGTAACTGTGTATGTGGAATGTATCATATAATATAAATTTGATAAAAGTCCACATCACAGGACTGCCATATTACTTGTATTCAAAAATGTATTGCATAATGAGTTATGAATCAGAATACATGTAATTCATAAAACTAAGGCATAATTTGATGCGCTTTACAAAATTCAGGTGAACTCGATTGAATAGGTCTGCATAGTGAAATTTCCAATGTACCCAGACTTTGTGGACACCCTGCCTGTTGTACAAGGAAGAGACTTCTGTAGTAAACCACTTGTCTGATTTTTGAGTGTGCTGTGGGATTAAATCTACGTCTTGGGCTGTTGTGCACTGCGTTTAAGATAATCTAGACACTCTCCTACACTCAATGCATAACTCTAATGGTGTCTGTAAACTTGCTGTACATCATCAGATCCTTCTCAGAAGTCGTAGCCTTAAGGAGCGGAAGGTATCAAGATGCAAATAATATGCACTCCATTCAATTGTTGGCTTATTTATGTCATTATAAATGCACGGAGACGAGCCCAGTCCAGGGTTCCTAGAAGTTGAGGGTCAGGTGTAAGGTGCTTATCGGAACCCTTTAACCTTGATTTATATATGAGGTACAAGGTGGGCCAAAATTTGGTTTACAGTTTTTATTTTACAAGTTATTTTTCACAGTCCAGATTGGAAGACTGAAAATGGCTAGCGGATCCGTACAGCGTGAGAGAGAGAGAGAGAGAGGGAGAGAGAGAGAGAGAGAGAGAGAGAGAGAGAGAGAGAGAGAGAGAGAGAGAGAGAGAGAGAGAGAGAGAGAGAGAGAGAGAGAGAGGAGAGAGAGAGAGAGAGAGACATATGAAACTCCTCCAACAACACATCTGACATTTTATCGTATCAGAGATACATTCGATGCAATGGGTTCGGTCGTCAATGTAACCAATATCTGGAAAATAACTATGAACTAAAAACTGTATGCCACACTTTTGGCCCACCCTTGTAGAGAGATTAACCCAATAGAAAAAAAGCATTTCAATTTAGTAGTAATTGAAAAGTTGAAATTGTGCCTCGCACCCACCCAAAAAGGTTCCTTGTTCATCCACCGAGTAAGATTTGCATAATTTCTAGTCGCCAAAGACGCTTGATGCCAGAAGGCGAGAATAATGTCGTCCCCTTGAGTGGTACCGACTTATTAACTGGGCAAGTATTATTAATTTTAGAAGCTGTATTTTGTTACTAAAAACATTGCTACAGTTTTAAGAAAAATACCGAAAAACGTTTTTGTTGAAAATATATATTCATATTTTATAAAATCTGATTTTTTAGGATCAGAGAAAAAATTAACAGGTGTCACTGGAGCATGTGTTCACTAAGAACTCAGTCAGCAATTACGAACATCGTACATTTTTAGCCAGTAATTTTTTCTTAACTTTTTTTATATAGTCACTGTTAAGAAAGTATGAAGGAAAGATTTTTTTTTTTTCCAGTGATCAGTAATTATGCATAGAAAATTACAAAGAAGACTCTTGAAATTTGTACTGATGAGAGTTACGTACTCATTTTCAAACTGATTTTTTGTTTCCTTTCTCGTAGTTAGGATCAGTAATTATGCTTACAAATGGGTGTTTAGTGGTGACTTAATTTTCTTAGCTGTGGATCAGTAATTTTTGCTTAGAAGTAAAATGAAACCTTATGTGTTTAGTATTAACTTAATATTGTATCTGTGATCAGCAATTATGATTAGAAACTACAAAGAAAAATCTTTAATAACTGGTCAGTACCCCAATTATTGTCGTAGCTGTTATTAGTAATTATGCTTAGAAAGTACAAAGAAACCTTTTTGTATGTGTACAGTAGCAACGTATGTTTTTGGTTTTTCGGTTTTTACGTAACGAACTCCCTTTTCAACTAAGGGCTAGGACGGTTGTCTTCTTGCGAAGGACTCGTTTTGGCAGATGTAATCGTTACCCTGAGTGTATATGTACTTGCCCGTATATGGTTCACGTGCATTTTAGTGAAGGTATGTGGCTAGGTATGTACTCAGTCTTGCAGTTCGTCATTGGCGTAGCCTCCATTAAGTATAGTCCTTCAGCAAACACTAAGCCCTTTATTACCTTCTACTAATGACATGTTGTTGCCATTTTAACATCCTGGAAGGGTAAACGGGGAACTAAGAGATGATCTCATTGGTAATGTAATCTTCAGATTCTATTAAACAAAAATAAAACAAAGCTGTAAATACTAAGGTGATGAATATCTTTTGTGCCGTACAGTGGAACTAACTTGTCTGTGTAGTTTTATCACAGTGGACATAAAAACAGAGGATTTTTCGAGCAACTGATGACTTAAATGTATGTATCATCAAAATCCTCATAACAAGTGGTAAAGAAGGCCAATATATCCTCTACCAGTCAGAAACTAAGGCGCAATTCACCTGCTTTTCATAGGCTCCAGGTTCAGAGTTTCTTTTGTTTGGCAAGCTTAAGCACTTTAACGTCGTAATAACTATGCAGATCTGAATTCCCCCCCCCCAAAAAAAAAAAAATCCAGTCCTTAAACATCTTTGTTCTATTTAACTCCTTGATCAATCAGAATGGGAAAAAGAAAGACGTTTAATCTCGAAGCTCCCCATGCAGATCATTACCCCTCGACCAATTAGAATGTAACAGTGGAACAACATACATTTAGGCGACTTACCATCTGATGCAAGATCTGTAAGAGTACAGGTATTATAATTATCTTAGGCCAAGCTACAATCCCAGCTGGAAAAAGTCAAGACACTATCAACCAGCTTGATACAGTTGGGAAAGGAACTTTGCGAGAAAAAAAGAAAAAGGGAAGGTATGAGAAAAATAAGATTATAAAAAAATATTACAACTCGTTATTGCAATACTGGGATGATTACATTATAATTTTAGACATTCAGGATCAAATTTATATGTGTCGAGCTTATACTTTTGAAGCACTATTGACTCAGTAACATGGCCAGACATATCATTCCACTTCTTAGTAGTAGCTAGACTAACACTTCTGTAATGTTGATTGGCATGAAATCTAACAAATAAAAATGCACAACTATTGGCACTGACTGCATTCCTGGTGATGCGTTTAAGATGGAATAAACCAGAGAGAATGAATTCGAGTCTTATGTAAATCCAGATCTTGAAGAGTCCGCTTACGATGCATTTGTTGGAAGTCTTAGCCCTCTCTCTCATTCATTCCCTCTGTGTTGCAATTATCTTCAATTAGGGAGTAACCAGGGTTGGTTAAGTGGTAAAGAAAACCTTTTCTCAAGAAGGTGTGTCTGTCCGTAGTTCAAATTTACCATTGTGGACTAGACTGCCAAACAAGACGAAGTACTTAAGGATTGTTAACCGTGATGGTAAATCACTTGTATATGTTGTTTTGAGATTGTCCTCTACGTTTGTTGAATAATGTGTTTTATATGTTATGGTTGTATGTTTTGGGGTTAGTCCGGTCTCGTTCTGACAGAGAAGATGCTTGGTAGAAGGACAGCAAAAACACTATACTTTAAGACATAAATAAATAGCACAGTCAGTAAGTCTCAGTTGATCAGTTATTATAAATTAAACAAATATATAACTTAGGCAATTTTAATCTTCAATTCTTTGAAATTAAAATATTTTGCTCCTCAATCCATTCCCTCTAAGGAATAATGCTCATTGGGAAAGAAACTGCTGATCATATATAAGTATATATATATATATATATATATATATATATATATATATATATATATATATATATATATATATATATATATATATATATATATATATGTTCGTTTGTTCCGGCTTTACGTCACGGACTCCCTTTTCTAACAAGGGCTAGGACGGTTACCTTCTTGCGAAGGACTTGGTTTGGCAGATGTAATCGTTACCCTGAGTGCATGCCCTTGCTAACCTCAGACCGTGGCGGGGCGCAAACCATCGACCTGACGCCTCAAAGTCACGGATGCTACCGCTTGAGCCACGGAGACTACATATATATATATATATATATATATATATATATATATATATATATATATATATGTGTGTGTGTGTGTGTGTGTGTGTGTGTGTGTGTGTGTGTGTGTGTGTGTGTGTGTGTGTGTGTGTGTGTGTGCGTGTGTATTATTCTTTTATTGCATAGGACCATCTCTTTCAGAATCCAGCTGAGTGACCACAAACAGAACAAAAGAACTAACGCAGTAGAGTTTAACTATACCTTACCATTTCATAACAGTTCTTTATCGAAGTATGATAAGTATATAGATATAAAGAGGGAGGGTTTGCCAACCCTGCCCATGACAAGTGTTGCGTATGAGATTAGTAGTCTCTCTCTCTCTCTCTCTCTCTTTCTCTCTCTCTCTCTCTCTCTCTCTCTCTCTCTCTCTCTCTCTCTCTCTCTCTCTCTCTCTCTCTCTCTCTCTCTCTCTCTCAAACACACACACACACACACACACACACACACACACACACACACACACACACACACAATCCAGAATATTTATGTGTGAGTGTGTCTGTGTGTGCGTGTGTGTGTGTGTGTGTGTGTGTATGTATGTGTGATTACCTAATTGTGGTTACCTAATTGTGTTTACGGGAAAGAGCCCAAAGCTCGTATCTTCCCGTCTCCTGATCGCTTCCATTTTAGACTTAGTGATACTTATCATACCTGTCCTTAAAACTATGGATTGAGATAGCAGTAACTACCTCCTCGCTTAGCCAATTCCAATTATCAACTACTCTTACACTGAAAAAGTATTTCCTTACTTCCTGCAAAGAAGTTTTCTTACGAAGCTTCAAACTATGACCTCTAGTTCTAGAGCCAGCCATATCAAAATATCGATCCCTATCCACTCTATCATAACCATGAAGGAATTTAAAGACTGTCACCATATCCCCCCTCACTCTTCTAGCTTCGAGTGATGGTAAGTCTAATTTCCTCAGCCTCTCATCATAACTGAGATTGCGTATTTCTGGCACCAGTTTCGTGGCATGTCTCTGAACTTTTTCAAGCTTAGCTATGTGCTTTTTCAAGTGCGGATTCCAAAAGGGGGCTGCATATTCGAGTTTTGGCCTCATATAGGTTACATAAATATTTCTGAACATTTCCTTGTCCATGTGCCTGAAGGCTACCCTTACATTTGATAAGAATGCATATGCTGCCCTTACTATGCCATTCATATGTATTTCTGGAGACAAATCTGCCAGTATGTTTACTCCTAGATCTCTCTCATTTTCTGTCTCTTGAAGTTGTACTCCAGCCACCGAGTAGTCAAGCTTGGGCCTTCTTGCACTTGTACCCATTCTCATTACCTTACATTTTGAAGTACTGAATTTCATTAGCCACTTTTCTGACCACTCATGCAGATTATTTAGATCCTCCTGAAGTTCTCTACCATTGTTCTCGTTTTTTACTTTCTTCACAATCTTTGCATCATCTGCAAACCTATTCATGAAGGAATTTACAGACTCTGGTAGGTCATTTACATATACAAGGAACAAAAGTGGCCCTAAAACTGAACCCTGTGGAACTCCACTACTAACTCTTCTCCATTCAGACACTGACTGTCTTACTCTAACCCTCTGTTCCCTTCCTTCTAAGTAAGTTTTTATCCATTCCAAAACATTTCCACCTATTCTAGCCATTGATTGCAGCTTCCTAATAAGTCTCCCATGTGGAACAGTGTCAAACGCTTTCTGGAAGTCTAGGAATATGCAATCTGCCCAGCCCTCTCTTTCCTGTAAGATTTGGCTTACCTCATCATAAAATTCTAATAAGTTTGTTACTGTTGATCTACCTTCTCTGAAGCCATGTTGCCTCACTGACAAAAAGTTGAAGGATTCCAAGTGAAGAGAGATATGTTTCCTTAGTAGTTTCTCCATAACTTTGCAAACTATGCTGGTCAAGGAAACTGGTCTATAGTTCAGAGCCGTATCCCTCCTTCCCTTTTTGAAGATAGGTATCACATTTGCTTGTTTCCAGCATCTTGGAATCTCCCCAGACTCCAGTGACTCCTTAAATATGATACTTAGTGCCACTGATATTGTGTTTGCGCATTTTTTAAGCACATGAGGGGATATGTCATCAGGACCTGTAGCTTTATGAACATCTAAATCCATCAGCGCTTTGCATACCTCTGTGGCTGTAAGGTTGATGTTCTCTATTACCGGCCCCTGAGCTTCTATCACTGCAATCTGAGGGGGTGGGGTATTTTCTACTGTAAATACTGACTGAAACTCCTTGTTCAATTCTTTGCAGATCTCTTCATCCGTCTCAGTGATGCTTCCATCCGCTCTCTTTAGCCTTAAAACCTGTTCTTTTACCTTCAGTTTTCCTCTGATAAAGCTGTGGAAAAGCTTGGGATTTTCTTTAGCCTTCCTGGTGATGTCCCTCTCATAGTCTCTTTTCTCACCATGCGCCTGAGTAGATAGTTCTCTTTCTGTCAGTCGGCTGACCATAGTCATCCTTGCTTTGCTTGAGCAAAGAGGTTTTCTTCCAGTGTCTTGCTAGGACTATCCTGGAAACTCTCCCCATTTATCCGGGTTTGGGACCGGTACTGAGCTAAGGTGCCCTGCTTAACCCAGTGGCTGGGTTGAATGATGATAATAATAATAATGAAAATAATAATAATAATAATAATAATAATAATAATAATAATAATAATAATAATAATAATAATAATAATAATAATAATAATAATAATAATAATAATAATAATAATAATAATGATAATAAATTTTGTGCTATCAATTATACAAATTATCCTTAAATCTTAGATTTAAACGGAAATAATTACTGTATATCCTACTGGGTATAATTACTATTGCATCATTGCTAAACATGTATTTTAGCATTTTAATAACTACACGTTTCTGCGCATTATTGCATAATTACAATATGCTAAGGTAATTAAAAATATTTCAACTCTAATTCATTAGAAAAACAATTAGTCGTTTCTTAGCAAACCTACAATTATTTTTAATACACATTGGCAAAATCTCTGAGATTTTTATATTTCAACGTCTTAAAGGATCTGGTGGTATTATCTTCTTCATTTGAAGCTCTTCTGTTATTTGAGGTGATAGCTTCCGACTAACGTCCTGGGGGCCTTGATTTTGATTTTGGTATTAGTTTATTAAGGCCAGATTCTTCTTCTTCTTCTTCTTCTTCTTCTTCTTCTTCTTCTTCTTCTTCTTCTTCTTCTTCTTCTTCTTCTTCTTTACCCGAAGCTCTTTTGCCATGTTCATATAGTGTCGCTGTTTCTCACTGTCTTCCTGGAAGTTAGTCCTTAGTTTTACGTAAAGTGTCTGACATCAGTCTTCTCCATTTATCCGTTTTTTGGACAACCACTGAGTTGCGCAGGCTTGCTCCCCTAAGTTGCTGGATAGGAATATGTATGTTTGCCAACAGTACTTCAGAAAGAAGAGCTTAGTGTACAATGAACTTTTATAGCTAATACCTAAAAGTGCAATTAAGATATTACATAAAATCTTAAATGCATTTAAACGATTCCTGAGATATAGATTTATTTGCAAAGAACTTCTATTATTAATACCTAAAATAGCAATTAAAGCATTTCAAGGAATCTTATGAATCATAATATATGTATATATATATATATATATATATATATATATATATATATATATATATATATATATATATATATATATATATATATATATATATATAAAACCAAATAAGCACATTACATATGTGAAAACATGAATCATTATTTACCTCGACCGGGACTCGAACCTAGGACTTTATAATTACTAAGTCAAGGCGCTACCAACTACACACCACAGAAGGTTAAAAGGAATCCAACCTTATAGCTTATATCTGCTATACTTAGGAATGAACGCATTCTATCTGAATGCCACTATGTTCATATTAAATGCGAAAATGAAGCCATGAGTGAGGTTGGGGAATCTGTAATATGAACATATTGGCATTCAGATAGAATGCGTTCATTCCTAAGTATAGCCGATATAAGCTATAAGGTTGGATTCCTTTTAACCTTCTGTGGTGTGTAGTTGGTAGCGCCTTGACTTAGTAATTATAAAGTCCTAGGTTAGAGTCCCGGTCGGGGTAAATAATGATTCATATATATATATATATATATATATATATATATATATATATATATATATATATATATATATATATATATATATATATATATATATATATGTATATTCAAACATTTCCTCAGACACAGATTTGTGTACAAAGACCTGTTACTAAGACCTAAAAGAGCAATTAAAGCATTACACCACCGAGAACAGAGATTACGTCATGTAGAGAAACATTACATCATTGAGAGATTCAAATGACATCATAGGAACACATATGACGTCATTTTAGGAAAAAGAGAGAAAGATAAATTAGGACTTAAGGATAAAAACACAGCTTTGGAACCAGTGATTAGCATATGAAGTAAGGTAGTATTTTGTCCCGGTCTTGGGGGGGGGGCATAACTATAACAGGGAGTGGTGATGCGTTAGAATTATGAGGTTGGTGTACCTAATTCTGCTAACGTCTGCACTCAAGTCAATGGTTTCAGGTTTGGGGTTAATAACAGAGTCATGAAACCTAACCTCGTGTTTGTCACTGACGTCATGAGTATTTGCAGTTCTCTTGATTTTGGTGGTGGTCTCAAATCTATATATGTATTCAGTATTCGACTGGACTCAGGAAAATTACATTCCCGTTTCATTATTCTTGAGATTTCTACTGACTAAAAGCTCTGCAGAAAACTTCCTGGTTATAACCTTTGCCAAAGGCTAGGTTCCCGACTTAAGAAACTTAAGGCAGGTCCCCTCCCTACATGAAAAGTATGGTATGATTGATGACATTCCTTCAATTCTGAAGCACATGTCAAAACATATGATTAATAATATATATATATATATATATATATATATATATATATATATATATATATATATATATATATATATATATATATATATATATATATATATATATATATATATATATATATATATATATATATATATATATATATATATCTATATATATATATATATATATATATATATATATATATATATATATATATATATATATATATATATATATGTATATATATATAAAGTACTTATTAATTTCGTGACCTAAGCTGGTCACCTTCTCAAAGTACTTTGAGAAGGTGACCAGCTTAGATCACGAAATTAATAAGTACTTTATATATATATATATATATATATATATATATATATATATATATATATATATATATATATATATATATATATATATATATATATATGTATATATATATATATATATATATATATATATATATATATATATATATATATATATATATATATATATATATATATATATTTTCGTTGTTTTATTTAATGGGCTTTTCCTTCCATTTTAGACTGTATGTTAACAGTTCAGTGTTATTAATATATATATATATATATATATATATATATATATATATATATATATATATATATATATATATAATATATACATATATATATATATATATATATATATATATATATATATATATATATATATATATATATATGTATATATGTATATATATATATATATATATATATATATATATATATATATATATATATATATATATATATATATATATATATAATGAAAAATGCTAAATATCCTGAATTGTATTATGGCCTGAAACCAGTAAAACTAAATCCTCCCAGTATCTATTAAAATAGTTAACTCCTCCCTATGCCAGCCATTTACTGCAATTTCAATTTATTCTAACCTAATCTAGCTTAATCTAACCTACATGTTGATGAAGTAGAAATAGTCCCGCCTTTATTTATTCATAGTGTTTAAGGTTACGTGATGCAGTACCTTTATTTAATTCATTCCATTTATGTGTGTACACTCAACTCTTGATTTGATAGACTTATAGATGGTACCTCAGTCTGTTAAGCCAAATTGCCTGTTAAATCCCTCAGGGTGTGGTCTTTATGGCTCCAGCTGCCCTCAGAAATACTACGACTGAAAGTATTACGGATTCAACTCGGATTGGCCAAACCAGCTCCTGATTAAGTCTCCCTTCAGGCACGGTTCTTTCCATATTCCGGCATCTACACCACATATCCTGGTGTATTTGTCACACATCGCTTATTATTCCATTACATTTGACAAGTCACAACACTCACCATATCTGTTTCTTGTTTGTTTGTTTTTTCCTCATTTTTGCTATATATATGGAAGGTCCATAGTTTTTGGCTCCTAGTACACGGTATAGAGGGGTGCTAAGAGTCTCTGGGGATCTTGTGTACTCCACTATTGGCGTGAGAGTAGACACACTTGGGGGTAGTAATGATTCTGCCTTTATCCTTGCACCTCCTGATTGATCTGCTTCTTTCACTCTTCACTTTTCTAACATTCGTGGTTTGACCTCTAATCTTTCGTCTGTGGAACAGTACTTGGTACATCCCTCCCTTACCTTCTCCTTCTCTCTGAAACTCAGCTGTCTAGCCGTGCCTTCACTGACCGATTTCAAATTTCTCACTACAACCTGTATTCTCGTTTCCATTCCAGCCGTGGGGTCTGTGCCTACTGCAATACTAACACTCCTATTGCAAGGCTTATGCACCTTGAATCTCTGACTTTGATGTTCTCTGGCTGATAATCTATCTTTCCAGTACCACTATATTCCGTTGCTTCTGCTACTGTTCTCCAAACTCTACTGACTTTGTGTCTTTCTTTGAATATCTGTCCTCTTTCCATGAGTCCTTGTTATCTTCTCACCCACATGATGAAGTTCTCTATATTGGGAACTTCAATGTACACCACAGTGAGTGGCTTAATTCTTTTCACACTGATGTGGGAAGAGGTGAGGCCCTTGCTCTCTCTATTACTCACAATCAGATGCAGATTATTAAACATCCTACTTATGTTCCTGATCAACATGAACATGCAGCCAATGTTCTTGACCTATTTCTTACTTCTAATTCATCATATTCTGTGCTTTCATTTTCTATGTAAATCTGACTACTCTGTAATCTCAATCTCTTCCATTTTCACTCCCCTTCATCAATTCCTCCTACTCAGTGCCGCCTTCATCACTTTGAACGTACCCTACGTGAAGATTTGTATAACTTCCTCTTTGAATTCCCGTGGAATGTCTACTTCTTTCTGTCCCGCAACTGTTATAAGGTATCCCTAAAAGTTGCCAAGATCATAACAGGAATGGAGGCGTTCATCCCTCCTCTATGAAATCTTTTTCTCCCCATAATCCTTGGTTTGACAGTATTTTCTCTATGGCTATTCAGGCTAGGATTCGGGCACACCAGTCAAACCGAGCCTCTCCTTCTTATTTAACTTGCTCTGCTTTTATTACAGCTAGGAATCACTGTACTGCTGAGCTTTTAACTTTAAAGCATCCTTTGTAAGAAGGAAAGTTGATGACCTTAACTCCTCTCCCACTGATAAATGTTTCTGGTCCTTAGATAAAAGCCTCATCAAAGACTTCTGTAACTCAAGTTCCCCCCTCTCTTCTGTTGCTTACTCTTGCACTGAAAAAAACGCTCTCTTTGGTTCTCAC
>JAXCGZ010016999.1:92500-97500 GCA_037179515.1 Halocaridina rubra
AGATTTCCTTGTCCATCTGCCTGAAGGCTACCCTTACATTTGCTAAGAAAGCATATGCTGCCCTTACTGTAACATTTCTATCCATGTCTGGAGACAAATCTGCCAGTATGTTTACTCCTAGATCTCTCTTATTCTCTTTCTCTTGAAGTTCTGCTCCTGCTCTTGAGTAGTAAAGCTTGGGCCTTCTTGCACTTGTACCCATTCTCATTACCTTATATTTTGAAGTATTATATTTAATTAACCACTTTCTGAAAACTCATGCAGACTATTTAGGTCTACCTGGAGTTCTCTACCATTTCTCTCGTATCTTACTTTCTTTACAATCTTTGCATCATCTGCAAACATTTTCATGAATGAATTTACAGAATCTGATAGGTCATTTACATAGACAAGGAACAAAATTATGTATGTGTGTGTGTGATATGCTCTGATACAAGATATTCAATCACTCCTAGAATTTATTCCCCTGAGAACTGCAGGACAGACATTTTTACCATAATTGAGGCCTAGTTTCCAAAGACTGTTTCAGAGTTGTTTCAATCATTTGAGAGCGCAATAAGTCTCTTACAAAAGATATGCTCTCAATTCTGGCCATAGCTCTTTTCTTAGAAGTGCTATATAATAGGCATTCTGGTCCCTTATCGCACAAGCGTGAGCTTGAGCCTGTCGTGGGGCGTTAGGAAGGGTATCCAGTCTTTGTTTTTCCAGCTTTAGCCATTCTGTCTACCCTCATCCAAATGGGGACTATTTGTGACATAAACCAGAGAATATGAATCTCCTAGTAAAGTTACTGTCTTGCAGTGAACCCTATATATCTAATAGTGCACTCATTTTGTTGTTGAGTTGACTTGTGAGTTCGTGAGAGACCGATTTGTTCTTTTAGCATAAAGGTGACATTTAAAAGAACAGTATCAGTTTTCTATTTCTTTTTTTTTTCCTTTTTCACAAAGTGATACTGAAATTAATAATATCATCATACCTCTCTTCTTGGTTTTCATAATTTTTTTCTTCCATATTTCTCCGTTATATTATCTTGGAACTCTTTGTTAGAAATCTTGACTCCGGAAGTGACAAGCTTGTGGAGCGTTAGGAAGATTATCCAGCCGTGCTTCCCCTGCTCTAATCTTTCTGTGTCTACCCCTATATGAATGGGGTCTAATAGTGACACAAGAAGCGGCGAGCAAACATTTCTCTCTCAGTTTTTTTAGCAATATATCATACCTGCGAGGAAGAGTTGTTTCGTCCTGTTTCTTATTCGCTCGAACCTCTCACTGATAAAAAGGAGATTGTGATGGTTTCACTCTTGTGATAGTCACCCCTGTCAACTCAGGAAGTTTGGTGAGCATACTACAAGAAGAGTGGAGTTTATATTGGAACAGCATCTTCACTAGTGGGGTCTATGCCAATGGAGGACATTATTGGTTGCCGTTTTGTGTCAAAGTTAATCCCCATTTGAATGGGGGTGAACACAAATCTTGGTGCTGGGGCATTAAGGCTAGATAGCCTTTGCATGCTCTGCGGTAGGCTTGAGCATAGTCTCGCCATTTCCCGATTCGCGCTTTCTAATCATGGTGCTACCAAGGTCCTTTTTGGTCTCTTAAAAAATAAACCTATGTTATTTAACTTTTATATTAAGGGGGGTTTACACGGTCAAACGGTTCGTCGAACGCGGTTCGACAGACAAGTGTTTGAAGTGATGTTCGAACATGTGAACGGGGTATTTGGTTGTTCGAACTTTGTTCGAAAGTGTTCGACAACCAAATACCCCGTTCACACGTTCGAACATTACTTCAAACACTTGTCTGTCGAACCGCGTTCGACGAACCGTTTGACCGTGTAAACCCCCCTTTAGGGTAGTAATTTTTGTTCCTGAATAATTATGTGCTTCATGCCAAAAATAAGCAAATAAATACAATTCGGCAGCTCAATGGTAGAGCGCGCATATCAATACGTGACAAATTCATGTTCGAGCCCACCGCAATGCGATAGAAGGGCATCTAGGCTTAATTCCCTATAGCTGCAACCCGGCTGAGTCCATCCCCATTCCAATGGAGATTAATTGTGACATATAAAACGACAAACAACAACTTGCATTTATTGCTTGAGCTATTTTCTTTCTTGTGTACCTTGGAAAAATATAAAAAAAAAACTTACAATATATTCTTTATATCTTTCTTAAGCTTTTGGCCACTTCATTTAATAAAGAATACCCCTCTCTTAACTTTGGCCTGATTCGAGTAAAAAAATTAAATATATAAAAATCTTTTGAGTTTTGGTGCCCTTCTCACACATACACACACACACACACTAAGTATAAAATGGAACAGATCAGGAGACGGGAAGATACGAGCTTTGGGCTCTTTCCCGTAAACACAATTAGGTAATCACAATTAGGTAATCACACACACACACACACACCATGGCTTCAGAGAAGGTAGAGCAACAGTAGCAAATTAGAATTTTTTGATGAAGTAAGCCGAATCTTACAGAAAAGAGAGGGCTGGGCGGATTGAATATTTCTAGACTTCCAGAAGGCATTTGATACAGTCCCACATGGGAGAGTTATTAAGATGCTGCAAACAATGCGAGAATAGGTGGAAATGTTATGGAATGGATAAACACTTACTTAGAAGGAAGGGAACAGAGGGTTAGAGTTACACATACAGTGTCTGGATAGAGATGAGTTAGTAGTGGAGTTCCACAGGGTTTCAGTTTTAAGGTCACTTATGTTCCTTGTATATATAATTGACCTACCAGAGTCTGTGAATTCATTCATGAATATGCTCACAGATGATCCAAAGATTGTGAAGAGAGCTTCAGGAAGACCTTAATAGTCTGCATGAGCTGTCAGAAAAGTGGCTAATGAAATTCAGTACTTCTAAATGTAAGGCCATGAGAACGGGTACAAGTACATGAAGGCCTAAGCTTGACTACTCAATGGCAGGAGCAGAACTTCAAGAGACAGAGAATGAGAGAGATCTAGGGGTAAACATATTGGCAGATTTGTCCCCAAGAAATGCATATAAATCGCATAGTAAGGGCAGCATATGCTTTGTTAGCAAATGTAAGGTAGCCTTCAGGCACATGGACAAGGAAATGTTCTGAAATATTTATGTAACCAATGATTTTTTTTTATTATTGAGTATGACACCGGGACAGGCAAAAACTTCCGTCATCAATCAAGGCCCAGGCACGACAAAACACCAATACGAAGATAATGTTACACAAAGGAAAACGACAGACAGAAAAAACAGTCAAAGTACAGAGGACCAAGAGATATGGGGGATTAGGCCCTGATATGATGACAGACCGCTTTTTGAAGGATGATAGGTCATAAGAATTAGGAAAAATAGAAGGAGGAAGAAAGTTCCAGAATCTGGATGTAGATGGGAAGAAACAGTCGTTGCACCGATCAATCCGCGAGCTACAACTCTCCACACAATACCTGAGAGATGAGGCCAAAGCTTGAATATGTAGCCCCCTTTTGGAATTCTCACTTGAAAAAGCATGTAGTTAAGTGGAAAAAGTTCAAAGACATGCCACGAAACCGGTGCCAGAAATATGCAATCACAGTTATGAGGAGAGGCTGAGGGAATTAAACTTACCATCACTCGAAGCTAGCAGAATGAGGGGGGATATGGTGACTGTTTTTACATTCCTTCATGTTTATGACAGAGTGGATAAGGATAGATATTTTTATATGGCTGGTACTAGAACTAGAGGTCATAGTTTGAAGCTTGGTAAGAAAACGACTTCTTTATTTAATTTATTTATTCAGATAACTGTAGCTGGGGATATGCACATGGGCACTCCCAGTGATAATGCAGTTGTTAAGCATTACAATCTATATTTGGTTAGGTATGAATAAAATATTGATAGAATTTGGAATTCATTTTAAATATCATAGCAAGTAATTAAGAACAAAATATAGTTTAGTAATTGCTTGATGGCAGAAGAGCAATCTGCGATTATTAATTAAGAGTAATATATTATGGCTTACATGTGTTAATGGCAGAAGAGCACTTTACGATTATTGATTAAAAACAATATTTGTAACAATAATTTTCAATAGCCCTTTTTGAGTGCTATCATTTAAGTTAAATCTTTGAAACAGATATAGAATAACAATTTTCAGGTTAGAGTAATAAGGAGGTACATATACATATCCATGTATGCACATGTACCTATATATATAGTCATATGCATGCATATACTCAAATATACATGACTAATTAGATGAGCAATAGAAATGCCACTGGGGCTTCATAGTCATACATATCTAGGAGAGAGAGAGAGAGAGAGAGAGAGAGAGAGAGAGAGAGAGAGAGAGAGAGAGTTTGTGGTATTCATTTCAGCAAAAGGAGTTATTAGTCATTTCCACCGATAGAGATGCATATATGCATACTCTTAAACATCATTATCATTGTCATTTGAGGGTGACACAACAAAGGAAAAGGACAGGCTGAACACACAGTCTGAGCATAGAGAGTTCAGAAACAGGGCAGTACAAGGCCCCGGGGAAAACACAAGTGCATGTAATCAACTGCATATACATACACATATACACCCATACATACAAACATAAGCACAGCACAATCTAATGGAAGAGAAATTTGGAAGGAACAGAAAAGGAAAGAATAATAGCCCTTCCCCCTCTCTACCCTTCAAATTATGTACATGAGAGAGAATTATGTCAGCTTAATCCATTATTATTATTATTATTATTATTATTATTATTATTATTATTATTATTATTATTATTATTATTATTATTATTATTATTATTATTATTATTATTGCTAATATTATCATTATTATTATTATTATTATTATTATTATTATTATTATTATTATTATTATTATTATTATTATTATTATCATTAATATTATTATTTTATTATTATTATTATTATTATTATTATTATTATTATTATTATTATTATTATTATTATTATTATTATTATTAGTATTATTATTATTATTATTAGTATTAGCAGTAG
>JAXCGZ010016999.1:100000-140000 GCA_037179515.1 Halocaridina rubra
ACGGCTACAGTATAATATTTACATCTTTGGATGACCTAGACGGGGTCGTTTGAATACGGCTGCATCTGCTTGTTTAAAGCTTTGTAAAATCACCTGTGGGATTCCCTTTATGAAATATTATTTACTATTGTCAATGTAGACGGTGAAAATTTATTCATAACGCATATCAAATCGAATCAAAAGGTACTTCTTTGTTTTTTGTTTTTTTTTTTTAATGTTTTTATGTCATAAATCTAAAAGATTTCTGTTGTTGAAAATTAGGTAAATAATTTAAATTTCAGGAGCGTTAAAGAAATGTATTTGGGTGGGGGATAACTGTATAAAAATATTTTTTTTAAATGTCTAGAATCCAAAACACTTGTAATAAAGGGTAATAATTTTTGTTTAACGAGCAACAGATTTTTTTTTTCTATTTAAGTCACTGTAAGAAATGTGTTGCCTATTTGTAGCAGATGAACATGTTTGTATAGATATTCATTTTGAGAATCTTCTATATCTGACACCATAGCACGTGAAAATACATATGTTGAAGCTTCTCGTAGGAAATTGGGGGCGCCTAAACAGGCGTTTGTCACTTTGTGAATCAAGGGCTCTAACCACTGCGCTACATTGCTCCCGAGATGAAAATAGATGTATAATGTGCATCAGATAAAGGAAGTAAATTATTTGATGAAACACTCTATGAAATGTTATTATGAAAGGTGAATAAATAATAATGAAAACTTACAGTATAGAGGAGCACAGATAGTTGCTTCTGGGAAGATTGTCCCTTTGACTGTCGCCCCTAACATTTAATGCAAAAACTGACAATTGTTCCTTGATAATATTTCTTAGTTTTAGTTGAGTTAGGTTAAGTTGTTGGGTTAGTTTTGGTTAGGTTTTGGGCTTAACAAATGGCCACTGGTTGTCTTGGACAATAAATGAGGTAAAATCTTAGTTCTCAGTGTTGAATATTGAAAGGTCAGCTGTCGGGCAGTCGTCATATAGGGCAACGGTTTTAGGGGGCAAGTGTTCCAAAGACAATTATTCTAACGGAAAAAAACAAGCGAGAGAATATTTATAAAAGTTTCAGGAAATGATAAAGGAATGCATTCTATGCTACCTCAAAGGAGAATAGCCTCTACGTGTTTATTAATTTAAGGTCATGAGACGATAAGTCTTGAAAAACTTGTTTTGAACTTTCTTCCTACATATGAGTTCTCTCTCTCTCTCTCTCTCTCTCTCTCTCTCTCTCTCTCTCTCTCTCTCTCTCTCTCTCTCTCTCTCTCTCTCTCTCTCTCATTTTATCCTTTATTCAAAGATTACCGTGGATACAAATACCTCCTCCTGAACGATTTTCAAGTGATAGATCTAATACATCCCAAATGTCCCTTATCAATTTTCTTAAGGGAAAACTACATATTGGCCAAAGAGTCTCATGTAATAACTTACTAGTTATAGAAACATCAATATGTTATAAACTGTTTCTGGAAGCCTTAGATGAAAAATCTCTGCAAATATTTCTTACCTTTTTGCTACAAGGCATCAGGAATAACCAGTTAACACATTAACATATGTAAAAACATATGTGAGAGCGTGTTATTTTATATAAATGAGAAAACAAAACCACGAGTGAGGTTGGGAAGAAGCTGTGATATGAACAAAAATCATTCAGAAAGAATGTGTTCATTCCCTAGCACAGCAGCTAATTGTGAGGTTTCTTTTATGCTTTCAGTGGTGTAGTTGGTAGCGCCTTGACACAATAACTGTGTCTTAGGTTCGAGTCCCGGCCAGGGGCAAAGCATGATTAATTTTTTCACGTATGTTAATGTGTTTATTTGTTTATTATTGATACCTGTACAGCACGGGATTTTAATTAAATGCGAAAATGAGCCCACGAGTGAGGCTGGGAAGTAGCTGTAATATGAACAAAAAGCATTCAGAAAGAATACGTTCATACCCTAGCACAGCACTTAGTTGTGAGATTTTCTTCTTCTTTTATGCCTTCAGTGGTGTGGTTGGTAGCGCCTTGGCACACCAATTATGTGTCTTAGGTTGAGTCCCGGCCAGCGACAAAATAAACGATCACTTATAAGCTTCTTTTTCTTAATAACCAACTACCGCTACATGACAATTGGTTATTGATACATATTGTTCTCTTTAGGAAAAATTGTCCTGTAGTGGTAGTTTGGTCATTAAGAAAAAAAAGTTTATAAGTGATCGTTTATTTTGCCCCTGGCCTGGACTCGAACCTAAGACACATAATTAGTGTGCCAAGCGCTACCAACCACACCACTGAAGGTATAAAAGAAGAAGCAAATCTCACAACTAAGTGCTGTGCTAGGGTATGAACGCATTCTTTCTGAATGCTTTTTGTTCATATTACAGCTACTTCCCAACCTCACTCGTGGGCTCGTTTTCGCATTTAATTAAGATACCGTGCTATATAAGTATTAATAATAAACAAATAAACACATTAATATACGTGAAAAAAATGAATCATGCTTTGCCTTTGGCTTTATCGCAATTCCAAGAGAAAATTGGTTAAAATTTCAGTACTCTGAAGCCCATACAATATTTCTTCAATTTATAGAAACATAGAAAGGTCTAAAAAAGATTATTTCATGGTGGTTATTTATTCTATAAAAAAAAAGAGAATGGAGCCAAGACTTACTAGAAGTGTGATAATTATCACAAATATAAGTGCTCTGCTAGTGTAAATACATTAGAGGAAGATATAATTAGTCTTGTAAATGAACACAATCACACAATAGATGCTGCGGAAGTTTCTTAAATAGTTAAACACCTCCAGAGATCTAAGCAGTCGTTGAAAAGAAATTGTTCTTGCATTATGTTACATTTTTTAATAACCTTGTAGATTAATTGCATCCGTAGTTAAATTGTTGTAGATGAATTGCTGTATATGATTTGTTGTAGACGAATTCGCCGCATACCATGTATATATATATATATATATATATATATATATATATATATATATATATATATATATATATATATATATATATATAGAGAGAGAGAGAGAGAGAGAGAGAGAGGAGAGAGAGAGAGAGAGAGAGAGAGAGAGAGAGAGAGAGAGAGAGAGAGAGAGAGAGAGAGAGAGAGAGAGAGAGAGAGAGAGAGAGAGAGAGAGAGAGAGAGAAATCTAGTCTCTTTTGCGGTGGAAGTGGCGCCAACTTCACCATAGGTGGTCTGGAAGGATAGCCCAATCCATATCTTTCCAGGTTGACTTCCAAAATATATATTCCAAATCTGGAGGCAAAAATGACTTCAGCCATAAACATTCAAGAAGCAACCTATTTCTTCTTCTTCTTCTTCTTCTTCTTCTTCTTCTTCTTCTTCTTCTTCTTCTTCTTCTTCTTCTTCTTCTTCTTCTTCTTCTTCTTCTTCTTCTTCTTCTTCTTCTTCTTCTTCTTCTTCTTCTTCTTCTTCTTCTTCTTTACTTTGGAACCATTTCAATAAATAGATTTTCGATTGGTATTTGAAAGCTAGACACAGTCATTTGAAAACTTTATTTACACTCAATACGTAGGCGCGCAAGGTATTAAATTCATTTGAATTTTCTTTTTAGATATTATCTAATTAATACCACTATAAGATATTAAGCCGTCTTTAGATATTAATAATAATATTCCGTGATTTCTATATTACAGTTAGTCCCCAATACGGTGGTGAACACAAACAGCGTAGCTGGCTAATTACCACTGGCCTCGATTGCGGGTCTGTCAACTCACGTGACGAGCGAACTAACCAATCGACAACCGTTATCCCCTGTAACATTATTATTAGTATTATTTTTATTATTATTATTATTATTATTATTATTATTATTATTATTATTATTATTATTATTATTATTATTATTATTATTATTATTAATATTATTATTATTATTATTATTATTATTATTATTATTATTATACCAATGATAATAACAATAACATCTTTAGATACCGATCATGAAGAAAAGGAAGAAGAAGAAGAAGAAGAAGAAGAAGAAGAAGAAGAAGAAGAAGAAGAAGAAGAAGAAGAAGAAGAAGAAGAAGAAGAAGAAAAGGAAGAAGAAGAAGAAGAAGAAGAAGAAGAAGAGAAGAAGAAGAAGAAGAAGAAGAAGAAGAAGAAGAAGAAGAAGAAGAAGAAGAAGAAGAAGTGCCTGGGAGCGAGCTAGTTCCTATCCTTTTCGGAATGGTTATTAACATAATAACATCATGTTAAACGTCAAATTAGCATAATGTAAACATTATATTACCGTTATATATTTTGTGATCTTGGCTGGAAGTCGCTTGACCAGTCAGCTCCATCGGTATCAGGTGTTTCTTCCTCATATTTATTACTTGTACTATTTTGCCTTTTCAGTCCCCTTTTCTTCTTCTTCTTCTTCTTCTTCTTCTTCTTCTTCTTCTTCTTCTTCTTCTTCTGCTGCTGCTGCTGCTGCTGTTGTTGTTGCCACTACTACTACTACTACTACTACTACTACTACTACTACTTCTCCTTCTACTTCTTTTTCTTCTTCTACTACTACTCTACTACTATTACTACTACTACTACTAATACTAATACAAATACTACTACTACTACTACTACTACTACTAATAATAATAATAATAATAGTACTAATACTTCTTCTTCTTCTTCTTCTTCTTCTTCTTCTTCTTCTTCTTCTTCTTCTTCTTCTTCTTCTTCTTCTTCTTCTTCTTCTTCTTCTTCTACTGCTGCTGCTGCTGCTGTTGCTGCTGCTACTACTACTACTACTACTCATACTAATACTAATACAAATACTGCTACTACTACTACTACTACTACTACTACTACTACTACTACTACTACTACTACTACTTCTTCTTCTTCTTCTTCTTCTTCTTCTTCTTCTTCTTCTTCTTCTTCTTCTACTACTACTACTACTACTACTACTTCGGAAGAGCTTTGAAAATTCCATCATGTGATAAAACACCTTCTCATATATCAAGTGAGAGAGATCTGAAATTCAAAAAGAAGACATTGAGATGTTTGGGTTTCATTTAAGAACTCCTTTAGATTTCCTGATAATTATCATTCACATAAAATGACCGTAATCCTCATTTTGTAATAGGTGGCTGAGTCAAAGCAAATACCCATATATCAGAATGTCAGTTCACCCCATGTCTCTTACCGTTGCTCTAATCTAAGGGAATAGAGGGTCACTACACTTGCTGCCTCCCCTCACCACACTTCTTGGGTCATCACAACGTGAGTTGGGTAAGCTCCTCTTCATTGGAGTCCAACTGCCGTAGCTGATTTACCACAACAATCTCATCTCTAAAATGCGGTTTTTAGATAGAAGGAATAAAGCTTTCTCAAGAAATACACTAATGGTGGAATTAGAGGTAAATCCATCACGTCAAAAGTCATGAGGCAATGAGAAGGATTCATTAAATTGAAGAATCATTCACATGTACTCACACGTGGCTGTTGGCATACATACCGAGAATTCCAGACACATTGTTCTTATGAAAACAAAAAAATCAAAATGTTCATGATCCTGTATCAAGTTCTGGTGTGACCTCTTATTCAACCTGTATCCTTTACAATACCACATTTGGGGAAAATCTTTTTAATCTTATTGCTAAAGAATGAATTAAGCGAAAGAACCATTTTTAAGACAAAAAATAGTACTCTAACCACGATGTGCATTAATCAACGAAAGCTATAAAAAAAAAAATAAGATACTATTTTATGTAGCACAATTAGTCCCCATTGAATGGGTAGGACGCAGACAGATTGGAGCTAAAGATTAATGCTGGATTCCCTTCCTAATGCCCTACAGCAGGATCGAGCTTGTGAATTTTTGTTGGCTTTTTTTTATCTTGCGCGATTTACAACTGAGCTACAATAATGATGCAACACTCGGGTTTCAACAAAATTTAAAAATACAAAATTCATATATATATATATATATATATATATATATATATATATATATATATATATATATATATATATATATATATATATATATATATATATATATATATATATATATATATGCGCGTGTGTGTGTATGTATATTTTTCTTGGCACACGTACTTTGGGAATTCCAAACATATATTACTTATGAAATGTTCAAAATATACATCATAGATCAGGCTTGGTGTGACCACAGGAATGAATACTATTTCATATTCAACTTGTATACTTTAGGGGCCGCGGTAGTTCAGTGGTAAGCAAGCAAGTTAGGAAGTGACGAGCCTAAAGTTTGTGAGTTCGATACCGTCGCGGGGTGTTAGAGAGGGCATCCAGCCAAAATACCTCAACTTCATCATGTCTATTCAATTGGTAACTACTTTTAACACTTAGAATCGCAAAAAAGAAACAAGCTCTAGTCATATGTCTGCCATGCAGTTTCTCACAGAAGGATTTTCGTTTCACCCTTAAGGGTAAAGAGAGAATTTAGACGAATGAACATATATATGAGTAAAAGAAAGGATAAAACAGAAAATGTCGAGTTATATATATATATATATATATATATATATATATATATATATATATATATATATAAATATATATATATATATATATATATATATATATATATATATATATATATATATATATATATATATATATATATATATATATATATATATATATATATATATATATATACATATATATATATATACATATATATATATATATATATATATATATATATATATATATATATATATATATATATATATATATATATATATATATATATATATATATATATATATATATATATATATATATATATATATATATATATATATATATATATATATATACATACATATATATATATATATATATATATATATATATATATATATATATATATATATATATATATATATATATATATATATATATATATATATATATATATATATATATATATATATATATATATATATATATATATATATATATATATATATATATATATATATATATATATATATATATATATATATATATATATATATATATATATATATATATATATATATATATATATATATATATATATATATATATATATATATATATATATATATATATATATATATATATATATATATATATATATATATATATATATATATATATATATATATATATATATATATATATATATATATATATATATATATATATATATATATATATATATATATATATATATATATATATATATATATATATATATATATATATATATATATATATATATATATATATATATATATATATATATATATATATATATATATATATATATATATATATATATATATATATATATATATATATATATATATATATATATATATATATATATATATATATATATATATATATATATATATATATATATATATATATATATATATATATATATATATATATATATATATATATATATATATATATATATATATATATATATATATATATATATATATATATATATATATATATATATATATATATATATATATATATATATATATATATATATATATATATATATATATATATATATATCTACCTTTGCTGTTTCCCCCTTTAATTGGGAGGTAGCCGACATCAAGAAATGAAAACAATAAGGGGATTACTTTGCTCTATGGGCAATGACGAGGGAGCTAGCGACCGTTCAGATGGCACTGCTGGAGTGCTACAGCCCATCCTTCCGGCTCTTTCACAACCTCTGTCGCTTCACAACTGCAAACTCCCCCTACTGCCCCTACCACAGGGCTACCTCTGTAAGATGCAGCCCCGTGGTAATAGCATATGCCCATCAGAGCTGCGTCACAATCGCTCACCACTCATTCCTACTCCTAGCACGCTCGCTTGCTTCCCTCACATCCAACCTCCTATCATTCAGGGCTCTCCTTATTCCATTCGTCCATCCAAACCTAGGCCTCCCTCTAGCATTTCTCCCATCAACTCTCGCATTCATCACCTTTTTCAGCAGTCTTTCATCATCCATCCTTTCCACATGGCCAAACCATCTCAGAACATTCATATTTACTCTGGCTGCAATTTCTCTCCTCACACCCGTTCTTGTTCTCACCACTTCATTCCTAACCTTATCCAATCCGTCTCTCACTTACTTTCATACCCCATAACTCTGACCCATACATCACAGTTGGCACAACCACTTTCTCATACAAAACTTTCTTAACATTCATTTCCAACCCTCTATTCTTCAACACTCATTTCAATGCACCCAACACTTTACATCCTTCATTCACTCTGTGACACACATCTGCTTCCACTCCACCATTTGCAGCTATAACCGAGCCTAAATACTTAAACTGATTAACCTCATCAAGTGTCTCTCCATTCAACATAACATTCAATCCAGCACCATCCTCATTTCTTGTACACCTCATAACCTTACTCTTTCCCACATTCACTCGCAACTTCCTTCTCTCACACACCATTCCAAATTCTGACACTAACTGACACAGCTTTTCCTCTGAATCTGCCACCACCACAGTATCATCTGCAAACAGCAACTGATTCAGCTCCCACTCGTTATCATCCCCATCTACCATTCTCAAACCTCGACCACGCACTCGCTCATTCACCTCTCTTACAACTCCATCAATAATATATATATATATATATATATATATATATATATATATATATATATATATATATATATATATATATATATATATATATGCCTTTTGACATTATCGTCTACAGAGAATTCCGGACATATATTTCTTATGAAGAATTCGCAATATTCATCATATAATAAATCCTGAGTGACCACTTGGGTGCATAATATATATATATATATATATATATATATATATATATATATATATATATATATATATATATATATATATATATGGTTTTTTTTTCAATTCGTATCCTTGATAATCCTTCTGGAGAACTTCATTCAACTTTTCCTGATAAAGGGACGAAGAAAATCTTACTGGAATTCATTCTCTGTAATCTACATTATGATGCTTATAATTTTCATATAAATGAGTTCTGTATCTATTTATTAATTTATCCTTAACTTTCATGCTGGCCATTGATTGCCTACAACCAAGCCTTAGCTTATGAAGGTACAGCTCTATCATTTTCTCACTCTTCAGTGGCTCATTGGATACAGTAATAACTAGGGCGGAGCGAGGGGACAGGGAATCCCCATCTCTGTGTTTTGTTTTCCTATAGAGTAAAGAGTTTATTGGCTTGTCTCAACCAATCCCCTTATAAGGGGAAAGTGGCTCATGTGTATATATATATAAATATATATATATATATATATATATATATATATATATATATATATATATATATATATATATATATATAAATATATATATACACACACACACACAGTGTACATATATATATGTATATATATACAGTGTGCATATATATATATATATATATATATATATATATATATATATATATATATATATATATATATATATATATATATATATATATATATCCATGTATGTATATATATATATATATATATATATATATATATATATATATATTATATATATATATATATATATATATATATATACATTCATGGATACATATATATATATATATATATATATATATATATATATATATATATATATATATATATATATATGTATGTATCCATGTATATATATATATATATATATATATATATATATATATATATATATATATATATATATATATATATATATATATATATATGTGTGTGTGTGTGTGTGTATTTTTTTTCTAAATGAAAGACAGAGAGAATATTGAGGAGGTTAAATATTATTTGATGATATTCCTTTTTCCCCTGATGAGTGAGAATATATCAAAATATTTATATATACATGAGCCATATTCCCCTTATAAGGGGAGTGGCTGAGTCGAGGCAAAATAATCTGACGCTTTGGGAGGAGAAAATACAGAGGAGGGAATTCCCAGTCCTCTTGCTTCCTCCCATTTAGTCAACTCTTACGACACGCAGGGGAACATGGAGGAAGTATTCTAGTCCCCTCCCTCAGGGGAAGAGAATATATATATATATATATATATATATATATATATATATATATATATATATATATATATATATATATATATATATATATATATATATATATATATATATATATATATATATATATATATATATATATATATATATATATATATATATATATATATATATATATATATATATATATATATAATATAATATATATATATATATATATATATATATATATATATATATATATATATATATATATATATATATATATATATATATATATATGTATGTATATATAGTCAATCATGTTTTTATGCAGTATGGAAATACTGCATGGTAAATTTCATTTATTTCTAGTTTTTTTTTTCCACCTCTCATAGACTTATCTAAAAGACTCGTAATATCGGTGTTTATGCATTCGTATTACCTTAATGATGAAAATTTTGCTGATGAGTGATCAAAATTCCATTATTCTAACTTACAGAAATTTGTCTATTTTCCATTGGGAGAAAATACGCATAAGTTGTGGTGTTCACCATGGTGCGGCTTTCTGTTACGGGCTGAAAGCGCTAACGGTATTTAATGACTAATATCCAACCATAAGAAATTCTGCCTGACCTCAGCACATTTTACTGATGGGTTTTTGCACCTTGCACGCACGAGGTGTTTCTAGTCCCTTTCCTAGTATAAGAGGTGGACATGATGTGTATTATGAAAAAAGAAAGTTTAAGATGGAATGTATATATTATATACTCGGTGCACCTTAATAACGTGGAATATTGTAAATTCTGTTTATATTATTCGCGTGTGGAAAAATGGGGTTCAAATACAGAGGGCATTTGTAAGAGCCTAACAACAACAGTGTCGTAATGCTTTTCCAGCATACTTTCAAAAGGCACCAAAGACCACTAGAAAGACAGGAAAGGCAGGTGAGAGAGAGAGAGAGAGAGGAGAGAGAGAGAGAGAGAGAGAGAGAGAGAGAGAGAGAGAGAGAGGAGAGAGAGAGAGAGAGAGAGAGAGAGAGATGGCAGAAAGGTGGGAGAGGAGGCTTTCTAGGGAGGGAAGACATAGTAGGAACAGGAGGGGGTAAGGTCGAGGACGAAAGAAAAGATTGGCTGTGGAGGGACAAGAAAGGAGTTTCTTTGGGGGGGTCAGACACCTGGAGCCAAGAAGTTGGGATTACCCACAACCTGACGTTGCTGAATACTTGTGGTAGCAGCAAAGGTGCACCCTAGGTATGGATAGCAAGTTTTGCAGGGAGAGGTGGCAGAGGACTCTACAATACTGGAGACATTGGATTTTTCATCGCATTGGACACTAAACCGCCAATTACCATGTAGCTTCCTAGATACGGCTTCGATCGTTTAGGAAGCATAAGTAGTCTGTATACTGGAGAGATGATATGAGCAGAAATGGGAGACTCCTATTAAAGTTCAGTTACAATGTGCAGTTCAATCTTAAATCTGAAAAACTTTTTATCACGGACTTCATTTTGGAATAATTAAATCTCTATTAAATGTCAGTCACTTGTGCCATAATGCAATTATAATTAGGAGTTGCAAGGAAATATAACTCGAATTCTTCGAAGAGAGAGAGAGAGAGAGAGAGAGAGAGAGAGAGAGAGGATAACGCACTGTGTCGTTGACATTCTTTTTTTTTTTTACACGAAATGAAATTGTTGATCTTTATATAAAAACAATATCAATTATGATCAGAATTCAGTTATTTATTGTAAAATAGATAACAGAGGCTTTTGCTTATTTGTTCATACTATATGCAACTGGTAACTGGACTGAAGAAGCCTGCATACCGACCAACGACGGTAGGACAATTACCCCACAGTCCCAGAGCACTTACCCGTTAGGAAAAGGAACTGCTCCTAAGCTAACCTAACCTATCGTGACCTATCCTGTCTTAGCAATCTAATATAATATTAAGTTCGCACTGAAATTCTTTTCACTTTTTTCTTGAATATATATATATATATATATATATATATATATATATATATATATATATATATATATATATATATATATATATATATATATATATTCACTTTAATATTATCAAGGAGGAATCGTCTGCATTTGCTTAAAAAGTTAGGGGTAATTGTATCCCACCTCCTGGAACTGGACTGATGATACCAACCAACACATTGACTCTTGTTACATCTGTTCGAGGGAACTCCGACCAGGCGATCATGAAAAGAAGCAAATGGAACAGTTGCATCGGCTTATGCAATCAGTGTGCAAGATAATGACATTTCAGTAGTGGCCAGCATGTAAAACGAATGTAAACAAGGAAATGGATTTAGACAGAAGTCTAATAAAGTAGTTGCTCGAGATTTTGCGGATGTCTTAGGTGAGAATGAAAATTGTTGACTTATGGAAAGGCTTGGAAAGAATGTCGGTGAATACCAGGGCTCACAGACATTTGCCCCCAAGATAATTGTCCCCAGGATAATAGACCCTGATTCTTAATGCAAAAACGGACAATTGCCTCTTGATAATATTCAAGTGGAATATGTAGCATAATTAAGGAATAATGAATGATATTGCACTTTTGGTTAGGTTAAGCTGGATTTTATAGGTTCGGTAAGGGGCAATCCTCCTAAGGTACAGCAACCCTTTGGATAATTGTCTTATGGAGATATTGTATTAAAGTGCATTTGTCTTATGGGATATTGTCTCAAAGGTCAGTTATCCTAGTACCAGACAGGTCAGAGAAGAAGCTTTTAGCAACATATTGCCTAAAGTAATAACCGAGATTGACTGAGAGGGAAATTTTTAATGAGTTGATCTAGAGAATTATTTTGAAAGACTGGCTCAGGGGTGTACTAAAGTTGACGAAGAAGAGGATTATTGAAAACTTGGACTTTGGTTAAAACTTACACTGACTTACTGGACTGATTTGAAACAATATCTTAGGTAAGAAATGAAACGATTCTGAAAGCATGTTCTATGTGAGTACGAATGCAGATTAAGGTGATGATTGTGAAAGAATATCTGGAGAGATATCGAAATAATTAAGGGAAAGATATTGAAAGAATCGTCTCTTGATAGGTATAAAAATATAATTAGAAGATTTGTTTTTTAAGAAAGGCCCCTATTGATGGCAACACTATTCAAGCTAGAATTAAATGGGGAATGAAAAAAAAAAGTCATAGGTGACGGCGGAAGTAGACTAAAAGGATCGAGGGAAAGCGGAGCAAGAGGACACATGGTTGTCAGAGAGAGAGAGAGAGAGAGGAGGGGGGTAACAAAATAGCGACTTGATGGCGCCACAAGGTCGCGCACAGGGTCGACAGGAATTTTGCTCGTTGAATCTAAATAGGTGAAGCTCCAACCACTGCCTTAGTCCTATCCTCCCGTTCTCCCCGAGTCCCTTGCCATCAACCACTCTCAGACCTACAATCCCCAGGAGCGAAATTAGCGAGAAACAACGTGCATGCAACGAAATGACTGCGCCAGACTTCAAGTCTCTCTCTCTCTCTCTCTCTCTCTCTCTCTCTCTCTCTCTCTCTCTCTCTCTCTCCGTCCTTTCTATCTATATGCATAAGCCATTTTTCATCTCATGAGGAGAGTGGCTAAATCAAGGCAAAACACACTGCATTTTCTCTCTTTGGGAGAGAAAATACAGAGGATTTCCATTCCCCTCTCTCCACCTCATTTAGTTTATTCTTACGACTTGCAGGGGAACACGGAGGAAGTATTTTACCCCTACTTCCCTTAGGGGGAAAATAACGTCATCTCGGTGCTGTTTATTATTATTATTATTATTATTATTATTATTATTATTATTATTATTATTATTATTATTATCATAATAGTAATAATAATAATAATAATAATAATAATAATAATAATAATAATAATAATAATAATAATAATAATAATAATAAGGGTATATACCCTACGCTCATAACTAGCTGTCTCCTGATCGGTTCCATTTTCATACTCAGTGATATTAATCAAATTGGTCCTGAAAACTATGAATGTAGTTAGCATTAACCACTTCCTCGCTTAGCGAATTCCAGTCATCATCCACTTTTAGACTAAAGGTACTTTCTTACATTCTGTAAAGACGTCCTCTTACAAAGCTTCAAACTATGACCTGCAATTCTAGTGCCACTCATTTTAAAATATCTCTCTCTGTCCTCTCTGCCAAAACCATGAGGGAAATTAATACCCATCCCCAAATTTTCCCCCTTCCTTCTTACTTCAAGTGATGGTAAGTCTCAGTCTCAACCTTTCCTCACAACTAAAGTTGTGCATCTCTGTCGCCAGCTTTGTAGCATGTCTTTTAGCTTTTACCAGCATATTTATATGCTTTTTCAAGGGTGGATTCCAAAATGGTGCTGAAGATTCAAGCTTTGGTCTCACTTCAGTTACATAAATGTACCTGATGGTCACCCTTACATTAAGTAATATAGCATATGCAGACTTTACTATACCATTTATATGTATATCCAGATACAGTTCTGCATATACGTTTACCTCTGCATCTCTCTTGTTCTCTGTCTCTTGAATTCTGTACATGCTATTGAGAACCCAAACTTGGGCCTTCTTGCACTCTTACCCATTCTCATTATCATACATTTTAAAGAATTGAATTTCATGAGCCACTTTTCTGCCACTCATGCAGACTATATAGGTCTTCCTGAAGTCATGTACCATTGTGTTCATATTATACTTTTAATAAGCACTGCATCATCTGCAAACATATCTGAAAATTTATTTATGGACTCCGGTAGATCATTTACGTATACAAGGAACGAAGTTGACCCCGCAACTAATATTTGTGGAACTCCACTACTAACCATTCTCTGGTCAGACTGAGTGTCTTATTCCAATCCTCTGATCTTTTCCTTCTAAAAAAGTTTGTATCCATTCAAAGCCATTTCCACCTATTCTTACCATGACTTGAAGCTTCTTAATAATGACCACTCCTCTCTTTCTTGTAATATCTGGCTTACTTCATCATAAAATTCTAGTAATTTATTTTACTGTAGACCTGCCTTCTATGATGCCATATTTTTTCACAGACAAAAAATTGAAGGACTCCAAGTGAAGAGACAATAGTTTTATTAATGGTTTATCCATAACGTAAGCTATTTTGATCTAGGAAGAAGGCCTATAGCTCAGAGCTGTCTTCCTCCTTCCATTTTTATAGGTACCACGTTATTTTGTTTCCAGCATCTTGGATTCAAGCAACTTTCCAAATATGATGTATAGTTCCACAGATAATGGTTAAGCATTCTCTTTAAGCACATAAAGGGATATGTCATCATGACCCATATATTTAAGAGAATCTATTGCCATCAACGTTTTGCATACCTCTATAACTGAAAAGGCGATGTTCTATAATAGTCTATCTTTATCTTATTTGACTGCAATGCAAAGGGGTGGAGTATAGTCTACTTTAAATAACGACTGAAATTCCTTTTTCATTTCTTAGCAGATCTCTTCATCTGTCTGATACAGGACTGATTTGTCCTCATGATCAGTCTTGTATCATTCTTTTTTCAACTCTCAACTCTAATTTACAGAGTGTCTGAGTGGGCACCCAAAATATAGTTAAATTTAATACCTCGAAGACACTATATCTGGCTATAATTTAAAGTTCTTCTCCTCCAGCTAGCCCTATTGTCTTCGAAACAACTGGTAGCATTTTAGGAATTCTGATAGCCTCTAACCTATCTTGGAAAAGTCACAAAAAAACAAATGTCTAAAACTGCATCTAAATAAATTGGGAGTTCTGTTGCGATTTTGTCATTACTAATCCTTTTCAGTTATTTAATATCTATAAAGGTCTTAAAATACTGCTTAGAATACTGCTCTTACATCGGGGGTAGGGGCTTCTAATAGCTATCTCTTTGGAAGGTTTAATATAAGACAATCAGTCTCATCAGTGGCCCTTCTCTTACTTCTGATCTGGATTCCCTATTTCTTTCTCGTAAGGTATCAACTCTCTCTTTTCTGTCATTACTTCTTCCATCGCTGTTCTGGTGAGTTGGCGAGTTGGATCGCTCCCCTGCTGGGAAGGCTGTGTCACATTCGCCAAACGGCCTCGTATCACAGGCACTGTGTGGAGATTTGTAGCTCGCGGATTCCTCAGCTCAGTTACTGCTTCTTACCTTCCACTTCAAGACTCTGGGACTCATTTCCTCTTTCTGTCTTCCCCAACATTTAGGACCTCTCTTCCATATAAATGCTGCTTTGTCGTCATCTTAGGGCTTAATCCTGTCATATTTCTAGGCCTTCCTAACTACTACTATTCTTTCATTTGTCCTTTTCCTATCGTTCATCATTCTCTTATTTCTGCCTTGTCCTAAGGCTTCTACATTTTCTTCGTCTCAAATGTTTTCTTTTGTTAATGGCAATATTCTTGCCGGTCTCGTCCCGGTGTCACACTTATATATATATATATATATATATATATATATATATATATATATATATATATATATATATATATATATATATATATATATATATATATATATATATATATATATATATATATATATATATATATATATATATATATATATATATATATATATATATATATATATATATATATATATATATATGTATATATATATATATATTTATTTATATATATATATATATATATATATATATATATATAGTGTGTGTGTGTGTGTGTGTGTGTGTGTGTGTGTGTGTGTGTGTGTGTGTGTGTAATTACCTAATTGTAATAACCTAATTGTGTTTACGGGAAAGACCCCAAATCTCGTATCTTCCCGTCTCCTGATCGGTTCCATTTTGTACTTAGTGATACTTATCATACCTGCCCTTAAAACTATGGATTGAGACAGCATTAACTACCCCCTCGCTTAGCGAATTCCAATTATCAACTACTCTTACACTGAAAAAGTATTTCCTTACATCCTGCAAAGAAGTTTTCCTACGAAGCTTCAAACTATGACCTCTAGTTCTAGAGCCAGCCATATCAAAAAATCGATCCCTATCCACTCTGTCATAACCATGAAGGAATTTAAAGACTGTCACCATATCCCCGTCAATCTTCTAGCTTCGAGTGATGGTAAGTCTAATTCCCTCAGCCTCTCATCATAACTGAGATTGCGTATTTCTGGCACCAGTTTCGTGGTATGTCTTTGAACTTTTTCAAGCTTAGCTATGTGCTTTTTCAAGTGCGGATTCCAAAAGGGGGCTGCATATTCGAGTTTTGGCCTCACATAGGTTACATTAATATTTCTGAACATTTCCTTGTCCATGTGTCTGAAGGCTACCCTTACATTTGATAAGAATGCATATGCTGTCCTTACTATGCCATTTATATGTATTTCTGGAGACAAATCTGCCAGTATGTTTACTCCTAGATCTCTCTCATTTTCTGTCTCTTGAAGTTGTACTCCAGCCACCGAGTAGTCAAGCTTGGGCCTTCTTGCACTTGTACCCATTCTCATTACCTTACATTTTGAAGTATTGAATTTCATTACCCACTTTTCTGACCACTCATGCAGATTATTTAGATCCTCTTGAAGTTCTCTACCATTGTTCTCGTTTTTTACTTTCTTCACAATCTTTGCATCATCTGCAAACATATTCATGAATGAATTTACAGACTCTGGTAGGTTATTTACATATACAAGGAACAAAAGTGGCCCTAAAACTGAACCCTGTGGAACTCCACTACTAACTCTTCTCCATTCAGACACTGAGTGTCTTACTCTAACCCTCTGTTCCCTTCCTTCTAAGTAAGTTTTTATCCATTCTAAGACATTTCCACCTATTCTAGCCATTGATTGCAGCTTCCTAATAAGTCTCCCACGTGGAACAGTGTCAAACGCTTTCTGGAAGTCTAGGAATATGCAATCTGCCTAGCCCTCTCTTACCTGTAAGATTCGGCTTACCTCATCATAAAATTCTAATAAGTTTGTTACTGTTGATCTACCTTCTCTTAAGCCATGTTGGCTCACTGACAAAAAGTTGAAGGATTCCAAGTGAAGAGAGATATGTTTCCTTAGTAGTTTCTCCATAACTTTGCAAACTATGCTGGTCAAGGTAACTGGTCTATAGTTCAGAGCCGTATCCCTCCTTCCCTTTTTGAAGATAGGTATCGCATTTGCTTGTTTCCAGCATCTTGGAATCTCCCATGACTCCAGTGACTTTTTAAATATGATACTTAGTGCCACTGATATTGAGTTTGCGCATTCTTTTAGCACATGATTGGATATGTCATCAGGACCTGTAGCTTTATGAACATCTAAATCCATCAGCGCTTTGCATACCTCTGTGGCTGTAAGGTTGATGTTCTCTAATACCGGCCCTTGAGCTTCTATCACTGCAATCTGAGGGGGTGGGGTATTTTCTACTGTAAATACTGACTGAAACTCCTTGTTCAGTTCTTTGCAGATCTCTTCATCCGTCTCAGTGATGCTTCCATCCGCTCTCTTTAGCCTTAAAGCCTGTTCTTTTACCTTCAGTTTTCCTCTGATAAAGCTGTGGAAAAGCTTGGGATTTTCTTTAGCCTTCCTGGTGATGTCCCTCTCATAGTCTCTCTCTGCCTCTCTCCTTTTACTTAGGTAGTCATTTCTTGCTCTTTTGTAGGTTTGCCAGGCATTTATGTTTTTTCTCCTCCTATACCTTTTCCAGCATTTGTCTCTCCACTCCTTAGCTCTTTTACAGCCATTATCGAACCATTTCTTTCTGGCATGAATTACACCTACTTTGGTGACAGGTATGCAGCAATCTGCTATCTTCCCATATTTCTCACAAAAGATGTCATGTGTGTGTGTGTGTGTGTGTGTGTGTGTGTGTGTGTGTGATTACCTAATTGTGATTACCTAATTGTGTTTACGGGAAAGAGCCCAAAGCTCGTATCTTCCCGTCTCCTGATCGGTTCCATTTTAGTCTTAGTGATACTTATCATACCTGTCCTTAAAACTATGGATTGAGATAGCATTAACTACCTCCTCGCTTAGCGAATTCCAATTATCAACTACTCTTACACTGAAAAAGTATTTCCTTACATCCTGCAAAGAAGTTTTCTTACGAAGCTTCAAACTATGACCTCTAGTTCTAGAACCACCCATATCAAAATATCGATCCCTATCCACTCTATCATAACCATGAAGGAATTTAAAGACTGTCACCATATCCCCCCTCACTCTTCTAGCTTCGAGTGATGGTAAGTCTAATTCCCTCAGCCTCTCATCATAACTGAGATTGCGTATTTCTGGCACCAGTTTCGTGGTATGTCTTTGAACTTTTTCAAGCTTAACTATGTGCTTTTTCAAGTGCGGATTCCAAAAGGATGCTGCATATTCGAGTTTTGGCCTCACATAGGTTACATAAATATTTCTGAACATTTCCTAGTCCATGTGCCTGAAAGCTCGTAACTTCCCGTCTCCTGATCGGTTCCAATTTGTACTAACTAATACTTATCATACTTGTCCTTAAAACTATATATTGAGTGTGATTACCTAATTGTGTTTACGGGAAAGAGCCCAAAGCTCGTATCTTCCCGTCTCCTGATCGGTTCCATTTTAGAGTTAGTCATACTTATCATACCTGTCCTTAAAACTATAGATTGAGATAGCATTAACTACCTCCTTGCTTAGCGAATTCCAATTATCAACTACTCTTACACTGAAAAAGTATTTCCTTACATCCTGCAAAGAAGTTTTCTTACGAAGCTTCAAACTATGACCTCTAGTTCTAGAGCCAGCCATATCAAAATATCGATCCCTATCCACTCTATCATAACCATGAAGGAATTTAAAGACTGTCACTATATCCCCCCCTCACTCTTCTAGCTTCGAGTGATGGTAAGTCTAATTCCCTCAGCCTCTCATCATAACTGAGATTGCGTATTTCTGGCACCTGTTTCGTGGTATGTCTTTGAACTTTTTCAAGCTTAACTATGTGCTTTTTCAAGTGCGGATTCCAAAAGGATGCTGCATATTCGAGTTTTGGCCTCACATAGGTTACATAAATATTTCTGAACATTTCCTAGTCCATGTGCCTGAAAGCTCGTAACTTCCCGTCTCCTGATCGGTTCCAATTTGTACTAACTAATACTTATCATACTTGTCCTTAAAACTATATATTGAGTGTGATTACCTAATTGTGATTACCTAATTGTGTTTACGGGAAAGAGCCCAAAGCTCGTATCTTCCCGTCTCCTGATCGGTTCCATTGTAGAGTTAGTCATACTTATCATACCTGTCCTTAAAACTATGGATTGAGAGAGCATTAACTACCTCCTCGCTTAGCCAATTCCAATTATCAACTACTCTTACACTGAAAAAGTATTTCCTTACATCCTGCAAAGAAGTTTTCTTACGAAGCTTCAAACTATGACCTCTAGTTCTAGAGCCAGCCATATCAAAATATCGATCCCTATCCACTCTATCATAACCATGAAGGAATTTAAAGACTGTCACCATATCCCCCCTCACTCTTCTAGCTTCGAGTGTTGGTAAGTCTAATTCCCTCAGCCTCTCATCATAACTGAGATTGCGTATTTCTGGCACCAGTTTCGTGGTATGTCTTTGAACTTTTTCAAGCTTAGCTATGTGCTTTTTCAAGTGCGGATTCCAAAAGGGGACTGCATATTCGAGTTTTGGCCTCACATAGGTTACATAAATATTTCTGAACATTTCCTTGTCCATGTGCCTGAAGGCTACCCTTACATTTGATAAGAATGCATATGCTGCCCTTACTATGCCATTTATATGTATTTCTGGAGACAAATCTGCCAGTATGTTTACTCCTAGATCTCTCTCATTTTCTGTCTCTTGAAGTTGTACTCCAGCCACCGAGTAGTCAAGCTTGGGCCTTCTTGCACTTGTACCCATTCTCATTACCTTACATTTTGAAGTATTGAATTTCATTAGCCACTTTTCTGACCACTCATGCAGATTATTTAGATCCTCCTGAAGTTCTCTACCATTGTGTGTTTGTGTGTGATTACCTAATTGTGATTACCTGATTGTGTTTACGGGAAAGAGCCCAAAGCTCGTATCTTCCCGTCTCCTGATCGGTTCCATTTTATACTTAGTGATACTTATCATACCTGTCCTTAAAACTATGGATTGAGATAGCATTAACTACCTCCTCGCTTAGCCAATTCCAATTTTCAACTACTCTTACACTGAAAAAGTATTTCCTTACATCCTGCGAAGAAGTTTTCTTACGAAGCTTCAAACTATGACCTCTAGTTCTAGAGCCAGCCATATCAAAATATCGATCCCTATCCACTCTATCATAACCATGAAGGAATTTAAAGACTGTCACCATATCTCCCCTCACTCTTCTAGCTTCGAGTGATGGTAAGTCTAATTCCCTTAGCCTCTCATCATAACTGTGATTGCGTATTTCTGGCACCAGTTTCGTGGCATGGCTTTGAACTTTTTCAAGCTTAGCTATGTGCTTTTTCAAGTGCGGATTCCAAAAGGGGGCTGCATATTCAAGTTTTGGCCTCACATATGGTGCATAAATATTTCTGAACATTTCCTTGTGCTGTGTGATTCCCTAATTGTGTTTGCGGGAAAGAGCCCAAAGCTCGTAGTGTGTGTGTGTGTAATTTTCCTTAAAATTTTAACTGTTCATGCTATTGCATACTTCCTTTGATTCATTATAGCCATATTTAATATAGAGTGTTTATCGCATGGAGAGTCATTAAAGTTCCTCATACATTTTGCGTTTTCTATGATATAACTAGGTATAATAGATCCCCATTTTTTTGGGGTAACACCGTTGTTTCATTACTTTTACAATGGTAGCACTTATCAAGGAAAGGTGGTTGGTGAGCCAGAATACCACTCTTCCATTTTACTTTAAAAATTCAGAGAAGCATGCCCACATGATCATACTTGGTAGATATCTAGAATAAGATATCTTGATAAGAGAGAGGAGAGAGAGAGAGAGAGAGAGGAGAGAGAGAGAGAGAGAGAGAGAGAGAGAGAGAGAGAGAGAGAGAGAGAGAGAGAGAGAGAGAGAGAGAGAGAGAGAGAGAGAGAGAGAGAGAGAGAGTTAGCAAGGTATATCTAGTTACTCCAAAAAGCACTGAGCACTATCTTACATAATAGTCTATAATCCAATGGTAGATATCAAAAGAACTATAATGCTCCCTATGGACTCTAAAAGGGGGTTTACACGGTCAAACGGTTCGTCGAACGCGGTTCGACAAACAAGTGTTTGAAGTGATGTTCGAACGTGTGAACGGGGTATTAGGTTGTCGGATACGTTTGACAAACGTGTTCGACAACCAAATACCCCGTTCACACGTTCGAACATCACTTCAAACACTTCTCTGTCGAACCGCGTTCGACGAACCGTTTGATCTTGTAAACCGCCCTTAACAGTTTTTTGAAGTCCCTACAATGGCCACATCTGTGATGAAAGAAAGGAGGTACATTCACACTCCTTCTAGCCCTCATATATTTTACCATTTGTTTTGGGCGAGAGAAAATAAATGTCCTTATAGAGAGGGATTAGCAGCTCATTGATTCTGTTATCATAAATGAGAATCTGGTGATATAATTTAATTCATTTTGTTGCAATTTACTTTAATTTGATTTAATATACATCTTACAGTTGCTATGCCTGACATGCAGAGGGATAAGAGAGTGTTTTTTTTTTCTCCCCTTTTATTGTTATATCCTAATTAGTCTCTTCCTACGGTGTAAACGGCTTTGATGATGAAAATGTTTTCTCTCTCCAACATAATGGAATGCCTGTGTGTTCCATTCTACTACCCACTGGACCCTGATAAGGAAATTTTTTTCTCTCTCCATCATAATGCAATACCTATTAGTTTCATTTTAAGCTGGAGCTGGGGATTAAGGCTTGATGCTCATCATGCTCCATGATCTCTGTCTCTTCCATTTTTCGCTCCCCCACCACTAATCCCTCCTACTCAATGCCGCTTTTGGCACTTCGAGCGAACGCAATATGAAAATTTGCGTATCTTTCTCTTTGACTTCCCATGGGATGACTACTGCTTTCGGTCCCGCAACCCTGATCGGGTAGCTGTAAAAGTTGCCGAGATCGTGACTGCGGGAATGGAGGCGTACATCCCCTCTTCTACAAAAACTTTCTCTCCCCCTAAACCTTGGTTTGACCGTGCCTGCTCCATGGCTATCCAGGCTAGGAATCGGGCTCACCGATCTTACCAAGCCTCTCCTTCCGATTTAACTCGCTCTGCTTTTATTATAGCTAGGAATTGCTGTACTGCTCAGATTCGAAGGTCTAAGGCTTCCTTTATAAGAAGGAAAACTGATGACCTTAACTCCTCTCCCACTGACAAATGCTTCTGGTCCTTAGCCAAAAACCTCTCCAAAAACTTCTGTAACTCAAGCTTTCCCCATCTCATTCGTTCTGATGGTTCTATAGCTTGCTCTCCCACTGACAAAGCCACTCTCTTTGGCTCTCATTTTTCTGCCAACTCTTCTATCAACGATTCCAGTGCACCTGTTCCTCAGTCTTTCCCCCTCTCTAACCCTATGCTCTCCCTTATCCTTTCTTCACGCGAAGTTCATAAGGTTCTTCGCTCACTAAAGACAAACAAGGCATCTGGTCCCGATGGTATCCCTGCAAGGTTCCTTAAGGAGTTTGCAGATGAACTGGCTCCAGTGCTTTGCCATCTTTTTCGCTTCATTCTGTCAACCAGTATCTATCCTTCATCTTGGAAGCATGCTCTAGTTCAACGTGTTCCTAAGAAGGGTGACCGCTCTATTCCTTCTAACTACCGACCTATTGCTCTAACCTCCTCTATTGCTAAAGTTTTCGAAACTTTGCTCAGTGCTCACTTCTTGAAACACCTTGAATCTAACTCACTTATCGCCGATCACCAGTACGGCTCCCGCAAGGCAAGATCCACTGGTGATCTCCTGTCCTATCTTACTCATGTATGGTCATCTTCTCTTAGGAACTATGGGGAATCCTTTGTCGTCTCCATTGATATCTCTAAAGCTTTTGACAGAGTCTGGCACAAGGCTCTGTTGGCCAAACTCCCTGCTTATGGCTTTACCCCTTCTTTCTGTTCTCTGATTTCCAGTTTTCTTACTGACCGTTCTATATCTGTAGTTGTTGATGGCGCGACATCTAGCCCTTTCTCTGTTTCCAGAGGTGTTCCACAGGGCTCTGTTCTTTCACCTACTCTCTTCCTTTTCTTCATCAATGATCTTCTACAATCCCCATCTTCCTCTCTTCTCCATGCCTTTGCCGATGATTCTACCCTTCACTTTTCCTCTGCCTTTTCTTCACAACCTTCATCTGTTACTCGTAATCAATCTCATATCACTCTTTCTTCTACTCTTAACTCCGATTTGCAGAGAGTATCTGAATGGGGCACTCAAAATTTAGTTAAATTTAATGCCTCCAAGACACAGTTTCTGGCTATCACTTTATCTGTCTTCTCCTCCTGATAACCCTATTGTCTTCGAAACTGATGAAATTTACCCTCTTAACTCTATCAATATATTAGGAATCCATATAGCCTCTAACTTGTCTTGGAGGAATCACATAATCCAAATTTCTAAATCTTCATCCAAAAAATTGGGGGTTTTGTTTCGTTTTCGTTATTACTTTTCCTCATTGCAGTTACTTAAAATTTACAAAGGTCTTATCTGCCCCTGCTTAGAATACTGCTCACACATCTGGAGTGCTTCTTCCTTTACTTATCTTCTTGATAGGGTTGAATCTAAGGCAGTCAGACTCATTAATGATCTTTCTCTTACTTCTAACCTGGATTCTCTCTCTCTTCGCCGTAAGGTATCTTCCCTTTCGCTTTTCTATCGCTACTACTTCCATCGCTGCTCTGTAGAGTTGGCGAGTTGCATCCCTCCTCCACTGCCGAGGCCGCGTAACACTCGCCAAGCGGCCTCATCTCACAGGCACTGTGTGGAGATTCGTAGCTCGCGGATTGGTCGGTGCAGCGACTGCTTCTTCCCATCTACCTCCAGACTCTGGAACTCTCTTCCTCCTTCTGTCTTTCCTAATTCTTATGACCTTTCATTCTTCAAAAAGCAGATCTATCGTCATCTCAGAGCCTAGTCCTCCATATCTCTGGGTCCTCTTTACTTTGACTGTTTTTTTTTTTCTGTCTGTCGTTTTCCTTTGTGTGACATTACCTCATCTCTGCCTTCCCTTAACCTTTTTCTTTTCCTTCGTCTTGGTATTTTCTCGTCCCCGGGCCTTTGTTGATGAGGGCAGTTTCTGTTTGTCCCGGTGTCACACTCTTAAAAAAAAAGAAAAAAAAATAACTCCTGTGGGATTGAACCTGCATCTGCAAGGCTCGTCACTTTTCGATTTGCATACTGTAGCTTCTCTCAACATATTCATATATTGAACTGACATTCTTTGCCTTCCAGCTCTGAGGATATCCCTTGTTTGTAGCGCTTAACGTCACCTAGGGCATATGAGGAGTAGAAATAGTGTTTCGTGTATGGAATCCTGTCTTCTTCCATAGCAGAACTGTGCGTCTAGAAAGTATACATATTCAATTTGAAATAAACTTAAAAACAGCATGTTCAAGGCTAAAGGGAGCCTTACCATTCTTATTTCATATATCGAAAAATGAATTATTGTCCCGTTTTATGTATCATAATTAGATCTATCCTTCATCTTGGAAGCATGCTTTAGTGCAGCCTGTTCCTAAGAAGGATGACCACTCTATTCCTTCAAACTACCGACCTATTGCCCTAGCCTCTATCGCTGAAGTTTTCTAAACTTTGTTCACTGCTCGGTGCAAAATATAGCCCATTCCCAATTACCAGTATTGTTCCACAGGGCTCTGTCCCATCACCTACTCTATTCCTTGTCTTCATCAATGATCTTCTTCAGTCCACATCTTCCTCTCTTCTTTACACCTTTGCTGACGATTGTACCCTTTATTTTCCTTTGCCTTTTCTTCACAACCTTCATCTGCTACTCGTAATCAGTCTCGTATCACTCTTTCTTCTACTCTCAGCTCCAATTTGGAGAGCGTATCTGAGTGGGGCACCCTAAATTTAGTTTAATTTAATGCCTTCAAGACACAGTTTCTGGCTATCTCTTTATCATATCCTCCTGATAGCCCTATTGTCTTTGAAACCAACGAAATTTACCCTCTTAACTCTATCACATATTAGGAATCTATATAGCCTCTATCATGTTTTTGAGGAATCACATAATCAAAATTTTTAAATCTGTATCAAAAATATTGGGGGTTTTGTTTCGTTTTCGTCATTATTTTAACTCTATACAGTTACTTAAAATCTATAAAGGTCTTATCCGTTCCTGCTTAGAATACTTTCCACACATTTGGGGTGCTTCTTCTTATACTTATCTCCTTGATAGGGTTGAATCTAAGGCAGTCAGATTCATTACTGATCCTTCTCTTACTTCTAGTCTGGATTCTCTTTCTATTCACTATAAGGTATCATCCCTTTCCTTTTCTATCGCTACTATTTCCATCGCTGTTCTGATGAGATGGCGAGTTGCATCCCTCACCCAATGCCGAGGCTGCGTAATACTCGCCAAGCGGCCTCGTCTCACTGTACGGTGTGGAGATTTGTAGGTCGCGGATTGGTCGGTGCAGTGACTGCTTCTTCCTGTCTGCCTCCAGACTCTGGAACACTCTTCCTCCTTCTGTCCTTCCAAATTCTAATAAATTATCATCCTTCAAAAAGCGGATCTATCTTCATCTCAGGGCCTACTGCTCCATATCTCTAGGTCCTCAGTGCTTTGACTATTTTTACAATCTGTTCTTTTCCTTGGTGTATCATTGCATCATCTCTGCCTTGTCCATAACCTTTTTCTTTTACTGCGTCTTAATGCTTTCTCGTACCCGGGCCTTAATTGATGAAGACAGGTTTTTTTTTTTGCCTGTCCCCGTGTCACACTCATAAAAAAAATTAAATTCCCATTTGCATGGGATGGACACAGACACTTTGGAGCTGCTTTGATGCACTCTCTAGCGCCCTATGGTAGGATCGAACCCACGTTTGTTACTTTCCTACTACTGCACTCTTTCCCTTCATATATATGGAAAAGACCTTTCAGATATTGCTGCTAAAATGCTAAATATGGTTTTACATTATGCGATTTCAGGTCAGGATACTTTAATTGCAAGATACTCATTTTCTTCTTTATCTTTTGTCTGATAAAAAGATATATTTGATTTATATATATATGCTCATGCTACAGTATTTAATTTCAAAAACCACTGTAATAGGCCAGTGAGGTTTCAGTTCATTCATGTATTTAATAATATTTTCGTATTTGCAGATTTATTTATTCAGTCATTTATTTTTTATCTATTAATGTGTTTGTCTATTCATGCTTCATGACCCATGGCCTCGACTAATGTAAGTTTATCAATAAACCTTACGATGATCAATACTGCCAAAGAAGTTTTTATTTTTACTGCTTGGCGTATCTTAGCAAATCCAATTTGCGCCTTAAAGTGATAGGAGTTGATCATCCTTCGTAATGTAATGAAGTTTACAGTGCCTTGGTTGCTAGGTATGGTCCTTACACCTCTTTCACTTACCGTATGTCACTTTGGATATCAGTTCTATTTCTTGAGACTAAAGGAGAAGAAGAAAAATCCAAATATTTGCTTTATCTTTTAGTTACAAGGTCTCTGAGTTGGACATTAGTTCCTTACTCAAAGACATTTAAGAAGAAAAATGAGTAGAAAAATAATAATTCCCTTCTTTAAAAAAAGGTCTCTAGGGTGCAGATAAATACGACAGAGCGGAATGGTGTCCTTACTCGAAGAAAACTTAATTTAAAGTGTTTTGCGCGTAAGTCAAGTATTATAACAATGTTGCAGAAAGGCAAAGAAACTACTCTAAAAATCATGTTGTGCTTAATTAGATTATCAGGAGGTTTTCCATATGTGAGGTTCACGTGCAATGGACACCTCATAATGAGCTGGGGTTGGTTAATATGGTCTGTGGGTTGGTGCCTGATACTAATTATCCTCTCAGTGGGTCACATCCTCTTGCCTCCCGTTAGAACAGTCGAAAACATCACTAGTAAACTAACCTACAATTGCTGGAGCGTTGCAACGACGAGCGTAAAAGTTTTCCTGAAAATATACCTCCTTCTCAGGTACAGGGCGTTGAAAAATATTATATATAAGATGGAGCTCCTGAGGAAGAAAACCCCTAAAAACTCTACCTTTCCAAGAGTTGACTGGAAACTACTTTTTGGAGGTTTTATATCAGTTGTTGCCATGTTAATTGGAGTAGTTGGTTTCTTGCAAGTAGATTCACTTTTCTCGGAAAGAGACATAACATTAATATATTCTAAAGTCATATATGCAGCACTGTGGATCATTGGAGGTATTCCTCCTACTTATGTTCTTGGTCTCTTTTTGGTCCTTGTGAAAGAACTGAGATTCTATTCACGGGAAATAGTTTTGAGAGCGCAAGGAACCCTTCATGTACAGACTTGCAAGAGTTGTTGTGAAGAAAAGAACTCTATTGGCAAGAAAAACAGCATTTGTAGAATTTCACATACCACTTCGTACCCTACCTTTGAGAGCAGAAGAAAGACATTATTAGATTTCTTAATCTGTTCGGAAATATGCCTCACTTACAAAATACGGAAGTTATTTAAACCAACCAAGATATCTGTAAAGGATTTCATCACTTTAGAAAAGAGACTTTTCGATCTGCAGGAAGTTGTAGAAGTGATCTTAGAATACTTTGCTCTTCCTTTGCTAGTGCTTAAAGTAGCTGGAATTATTGCGATAACTTATCTTATGTACTTCCAAGTTGATTCTTACATAACTAACGGCCAGTTAGACTGGATGGTGTTCTGTCTGTTGCTGATTATAATTATATATTACATTTCAGTTGATATGGAGTCGGACAAATTCAATGAACAGGTCTGTATAATGAAATTTCCGATGAATTATTAGTCCCAATGAAAATAATTTGTTTGTTTTTGCAACTTGCATGCGATATCTCAGTCACCAGAGAGGTCTTGACTTCAACTCCTTAAGGTGGCCTTTACTTCTCAGAGCTATTCTAGAATAAGAAGTAGGCAGTAGTGGCGTCCACAATAGCCCCTGTTATTTAACAATATCATTAAGCACATCATTATAGGGTCAATACTAGATCAATATTATGGAGACACCGGTCTTCGATAAGAGGAATAATACTCATATATATATATATATATATATATATATATATATATATATATATATATATATATATATATATATATATATATATATATATATATATATATATATATATATATATATATATATGTATATATATATATATATATATATATATATATATATATATATATATATATATATATATATATATATATATATATATATATATATATATATATATATATATATATATATATATATATATATATATATATATATATATATATATATATATATATATACATATATATATATATATATATATATATATATATATATATATATATATATATATATATATTTATATATATACATATATATATAAATATATATATATATATATATATATATATATATATATATATATATATATATATATATATATATATATATATATAAAAAAGTGGTCATAATACATATTGCTGGAAACTAAAAGTTTTATTCATCTGACTTTGTCCTTTATTTGCTGCTGTGATCTCTTAAAGTACAGAAAACCCAATAGTCACTGTATGGAACAATTTTTCACCCCTTACAGAGACTTAGAGATGCAAGGAGACTCCGTAAAGTGGTTAACACCCATTCCTTTCTCCGTGATGATGTGTCCGTAAGTTCATTATTTTTTTTTCTTCTTTATTTAAAAGAGATATAATTTCCAAACAGATTACTGGTAGATCAAATTTTGTAATATTCACCCTCTTTGAGATTTATATGTTAACATATCACAGTTCCCGTGTTCAGTCATTTAAATTGGTTTCTAAATGTTCAGGCATCTTGCAGGTAAGCAGAGCATTGGAGGCATTACAGAGAAAGACTGATTTCACCCTGCTTGGATTTTTCAGTCTAGGACGCTCCAATTTAACAACGGTAAGAGTCAAAGGCCCGATTTCTTAAACAGTGTAATCCTAAGATACCATATTGTTAGTTAGCTAGACACACACAGATGGATTTCATAAACGTATTCTGACGCTGTTCTGTGTATGGCTAGGATCCTGTGTTATTTTCACACGACCTCCTTTTGGGACCAGCTCCTCAGTCATACACTCTCTATCTTGATGATCTCTGTCTATTTTTAACAGGCTGCCGGCTTCATCTTGTCGTATCTCGTCATCGTCTTGCAGTTCAGAGTTATCAAGATTTCTTCTCTCGACTGAATGAGCAAATGGATATTTCAGTGTCAGTAGCATCTGTCGTGTGGTAGTCCCGGTCAACCGAACAGGAGGAGGAAGGACGCCGTTACACGGGAACTTGCATTGCCACGGTATATAAGGATTTAAATACATGCAACAATGCCTATTTGCGACTTACTGTTTAAATAAGCAAATGCTCCTAATAAAATAAATAAATACGTGATACGTAAGTTACTTCAGTACATACATACATACATACATACATACATACATACATACGTACATACATACATACATACATACATACATACATACATACATACATACATACATACATACATACATACATACATACATACATACATACACGGCATAGCTCAAAAACTTGTATATGCACCCTTGATCACACACTCTTGACATAGTGGATAGGGATCCATATTATGGTACGGCTGGCTCTAGGACTAGAGGTCATAGTTTGAAGCCTCGTAAGAATACTTTGCAGGATATAGGGAAGTTTCTTTTAGTGTAAGAGTAGTTGATAATCAGAATTCGCTAAGCGAGGAGGTAGTTTATGCTAACTCGATTCATAGTTTTAAGGACAAATGTGATAAGTATCACTGAGCACAGAAATGGCACCGACAAGGAGACGGAGAGTTAAGAGCATAGAGCTATTTCCCGTAAGCACAATTTGGTAAGTACAGTGCCTTCCTCAAGTAAAAAGGAGGCATAATTTTAGATTCTCATAATCTCGTAAAACATAAATATAAACATTAAGTAAACTATTTATTATTTCTAATAAGGGTTTTATGGTGACGAATACAAGGATATTAATCAGCATATTATTGATAACAGTAATTATTAACATAACTGATATAAAACTATTGTAAAGAAGGTGATGTTAAATATATATATATATATATATATATATATATATATATATATATATATATATATATATATATATATATATATATATATATATATATATATATATATATATATATATATATTCAATGTATACAAGAGAACACTGACCATCGCTTCTGAAGGGTGATTTCGGGATTACAGGCCAAAAAAAAAAAAATACTGGCTGATGTATGGACAGTGATTTCAACATATAAAAAAATACATTTCATGCTTAGTTACATAAATTTACATATTGGTAAATTCTAGTAATGCACATTTTATAATAATAGAGAATGTCATAATGGGATCAGTTTGCATTGAATTATACATATATATATATATATATATATATATATATATATATATATATATATATATATATATATATATATATATATATATATATATATATATATATATATATATATATATATATATATATATATATATATATATATATATATATATATAAATATATATATATATATAGTATATATATATATATATATATATATATATATATATATATATATATATATATATATATATATATATATATATATATATGTGTGTGTGTGTGTATACATATATAGTATACATATATATATATATATATATATATATATATATATATATATATATATATATATATATATATATTGTTACAGTTGTGGCCATCATATTGTTTTCCCAGGAATATGCTATATTATTAAAAAAGAAAGTAGAGAAACTAGACATTTTTAAATCTCACAGATAATATAATTAAAAAAATTTAAACTCCTTAATATTATTTTTCTAATGTATAACAGACGGCATTTTTTTTATTTGTATTTCTGAGAGTAACTGTAGACTATTTGAAAAATAAATGCTATAGTCAAAATTGAATTTCTTTTATATATTATTTTAAATTTACACAGTGTCGTGAATGGTGTCTGAAGTAATAATACTCGAGAGTAAATGAATACCAAACAATGCAACACTTTGAATAATGATTTAATTATGATAAAGATTGAAGCAATAAATTATGAGTGAATTCAAAATCAAAGTCAAGTAAAATATAAGTATTATGCAACGTTGTGCAGGTAACTTCTTTTATTTTGACCTTGAAATTTGACGTGACAATGTTGCAACACCAGTGCTAAAAATAATTAGAAATAGGTCTAAAGTTTTGTCCAATGTCCAGTCATAAACTACATTCATTTGATGGTATTCATATATATATATATATATATATATATATATATATATATATATATATATATATATATATATATATATATATATATATATATATAAAATGTAACTAAAATCTTAAGTTTGGTATTAATGAATAGTAGAATAATAGCATTAGTTTGTCGTATGTAAAAAAAGAAAAGCTTCTTATTTAGTGATAATGAAAAACCCTTTAAGCATAGCTTACATCCTCTAAAATTTATTTTTTTTCCATTAATTAATTTGGTGTCTAACCAAAAGTATTGGATGTTATGGATGGTCACTGGAGTGATTATAATAGTCTAGGAAACTACTTCTTTTAATAACTTCATATATCATTTAATTAAGTTCATATCTAAAGTGCTTCATTTTATGAATGATTTCATTCTAGTTCATGTCTATGGTTTCACATCATTACATCATATTGTTTTCATTCATGTCTGAAGTGGTTTATATCATATATTATTCAGTAATCGTCCGTGTCTGAAATGTTTTATATAGCGTGTAATAGAATTTTCGTTCATGTCTAAATTGCTTCTTGTCGTGTATTCTTTATTTTTCAGATCTAAAACATTTCGTGTCATGTATAATTTGATCTGCGTTCATATTTAAAATTCTTCATCATCAGAAATATATCTAGTCCTAACACTGTGACGAGAACCAGAGCACAAAGCATTTCGGACAAGTTCCTGTATTCTGACACCAATTCGGCAGCTGTTCTTGAGACTTGGAGGGAGCCTGCCTTGAGATCGATTGTCTTGTCCATTTCGTCATCATAGTCGTTGTCGTGATAATGTGGTTGATTCCCCTCCACTAATGCACCGTACACCGATATTTTTTCAGTCTGTTTGAAGTACCAAAAAGCTAGAGCTTGCTTCGAGGCTTCATTTGCGGCTTTGACCTGAAAGAGAAAAAATAGATATTTTCTTTATATTCAGGAGTAGCATTGGTGCTTGTTTATCCAGAGATAACTAGATAGCTAGCTAGATAGACAGATTGTTAGATAGATAAACAAATAGATAGATAAGAAATGGATAAACAGTTAGATAGCTAGATAGATAGATAGATAGATAGATAGATAGATAGATAGATAGATAGATAGATAGATAGATAGATAGATAGATAGATAAAGAGAGAGAGAGAGAGAGAGAGAGAGAGAGAGAGAGAGAGAGAGAGAGAGAGAGAGAGAGAGAGAGAGAGAGAGAGAGAGAGAGAGAGAGAGAGAGATTGTGAATACTTCTAACCTTCTGCGACAGTAAATGTTATATTTCTCATGCATTTAAATTCACTAAGAGCAGTGTTTGCTGCTTTATTCGTCACAAGTAATCCCCATCATAGAAATAAACACAGGAAGGTTAAAGATGGGGTATTAAGACTGGATAATCTTCCTTAACCCCCGCGGTGGGATCGAAACCGCTATATTCACGCTATCAATCCCAAATTAATCGGACCTCATCTTTTCAGTTGTTTTCCTCCCGTACTTTCTCTCAAATATATAAGTGAATACTCGGGTTTTGAAGACAAGAATATTAAATGTATTCTTGTTTTATTCATTGCTCAATCGATGAAAATAGAACTCATTTTCTTGCCAGCATTATTTATCGCCAAATTCTTTTTGTCATTTTTCTTAAATTGGATAAGGATTTTTCCAGGAGTCGATATTGAGAAACACCTTCACTATTTTCAGGAAAGATAAAAGCAAAATTACTACTCTTTCCAGCCACTTCTATTAATGGAAACCCTTCAAGTTTCAAAGAAATAAATTATTCCATTCTTCTTTGGAAAATTATTTTTTCTATTTTTCGGAAAATTTTCAGCTTCCTTTACCGCCAGACTCCTTCCAGTTCAAACCATGTTAGATACTTAACTGAATGTCCATTTTGATTTAATCAGAGAGAGAAAGATGGAAATATTAATAAAATGTTCTCATATTCCTTTATTACCAATTTTTTCAAGTTGCTGTTTTTGTTTGTTGTTTTATTTAACACTGTTAATCCTATTCGAATAGAGAAGAAGGCAGGCTAGAGCTGGGGAAGTAAGGCAGAATACCCTTTTTAACACTTCGCGATGGGCTCGAAAACAGGTTTGCGAATTTTCGAGTCGAGTCCTCTAAGCTGTCCATTTATGTAAAATATTCCTCCCCCAAATAAAATTTTCAAATATGCCCATTGTTTTTATTTTAAATGTTTCTGGAACTGAAATTTTAAGATAATTTAGAATTTCTATAGTTTCTTGACGAGGTGATCTAGCTTTCATATTTTGAACATTATTTTTGTTATATGATTTATATTATAAGTAAATCAAGGATTATAACATTATTTTTGTTATTTTGGGGTCGCGCAACAGAAACTTTGGGCACTAATATTATAACATCGTGAACACAGTAAAGGCCATGGCACCAGCCGCCTGTTGAAATACTACAACTGAAGGTATTTAGGATTTAACTAGAACTGGCCAGGGCAGCTCCAGACTAAGTCTTCCTTCTGGGACGGACGGGTCTTCCCTTATTCCCACATCTACACCGAATATTTTGGCGTATTCGTTACACATCTCTTACTATCCCATTACATTTGACAAGTCACAAAACTCCTCGTCTCTGTTCTTCTTTGATCTATTTCTCCTTAGTATTGTAATAATCATAGAAGGTCTACAACTTATGGCCTTCAGAACTCGGAGGGGTGCTAAGAATCTTAGGGGATCTTGTTGACTCCACTATTGGCGTGAGGGTAGACATACTTGGTGGTATTAGTAGTTTTTCCCTTAACCCTGCACCTTCTGATAGATCTGCTTCTGTCACTCTTCACTTTCTTAACATCCATGGTCTGAGCGTCAATCTTTCGTCTGTGGACGGCACTTGGGCACATCCCTCCCTAACCTCCTCCTTCTCTATATAACCCAGTTGTCTAGTCATGCTTCGCCGGACCCATTTCAAATTTCTCACTATAACCTGTATTCTGGTTTCCTTTCCAAAGGTGGGGTCTGTGCCTATTGTAGCATGAACACTCCTATTATAAGGTTCATGGACCCAGCTCATTGACCTTGAATCTCCTGACTTTGATGTTCTCGGGCTCAAAATCTATCTCCCCAATACCATTATATTTATTTGCTTCTGCTACTGCTCTCCTAACTCCATCGACTTTGTGTCCTTCTTTAAATATCTGTGCTCTTTCAATGAATCCTTGCTATCTTCTCGCCCACATACTGAGTTTTTTATATTGGAGACTTTCATGTACATGGAAGTCAGTTCCATGTAAGTGGCTCTATTCTTATCACAAAGATGTGGGAAGAAGTGAGGTTGATTACTCATTATTTGGAGCAGAGCATCAAACATTCTACTTGTATTCCCAATCGCGACGAACATGCAGCTAACACTCTTGACCTATTTTATACTTCCAGTCCTTCAAACTACTCTTATTTTGTGCTTCCCCCCTCTTGGTAAATCTGAACTCTTTGATTTCAATCTCTTCCATTTTCGCTCCCCCTCCATCAAGTCATCTTACTCAGTGCTTCTTTTGGCCCTTTGAGCTTATCCAGCGTGATGATTTGCGTAAGTTTCTATTTAACTTTCCTTGGAATGACTACTGCTTTCGGACCCCCAACCCTGATCAGGTAGCCCTAAAAGTTTCCGAGATCATAACCTCGGGAATGAAGGCGCTCATCCCCTCCTCTGTGAAAACTCTTTCGCTTCCTAAACCTTCGTGTGGCTTTGCCTGCTTCATGACTATTCAGGCCAAGGATAGGGCATACCAGTCGCACAGCATCTCTCTTTCTGATTTAACTTGCTCTGCTTTTATTACAGCTTGGAATCGCTGCACTGCTCAGATTCGAAGGTCCAAAGCTTCCTCTTTAGGAAGGAAAGATGAAGACCTTAACTCCTCTTCCAATTATAAATGTTTCTGGTCCTTAGCCCAAAACTTCTATAACTCAAACTTTCCCCCTCTCATTCGTCCTGATGGTTTTACAGCTTGCTTTCCAACTGACAAAATCACTCTTTGGCTCTCATTTTTCTGTCAGCTCTATCGTAAGTAATTCCAGCTCACAAGTTTCTTGTAATTTACCCCTCTCTAACACTATGCCCTCCCTTATACTTTCTTCATGCAATGTTCATAAGGTTCTTCATTCTCTGAAGAAGAGCAAAGCATCCGGACCCGATGGTATCCCAGCAAGGCTCCTTAAGGAGTTTGGAGATGAACTGGCTCCCGTGCTTTGCTCTCTTTTTTGCCTCATTCTCTCAACCACTATGTATCCTTCATCTTGGAAGAATACTTCAGCTCAGCCTGTTCCTAAATAGGGTGACCATCCATCCCCTCCAGATTACAATCTATTGCCCCAACCTCTACTATCACTGAAGTACTCGAAACATTGTTCAAATTCTCACTTCTTGAAACATCTTGAATATAACTCACTTATATATGATCACTAGTACGGTTTCGGCAAGGCGAGATCCACTGGTGTCCTCCTGTCCTATCACAATCATGTATGGTCATCTTCTCTGAAGAACTATGTGGAATCCTTTGTCATTGCCCGCGATATCTCTAAGGCTTTTTACAGAATCTGGCACAAGGCTTTCTTGGCTAGACTTCCTGCTTATGGGTTTACCTTTTCTTTCTGTTCTCTGATTTCCAGTTTTCTCTCTGACCATTTTATATATGTGGTTATTGACTGGCAACATGTAGCTCATTCCCTGTTACCAAAGGTGTTTCACAGGGCTCAGTTCTTTCACCTACTTTGTTCCTTCTCATCATCAACGATCTTCTTCAGTACCCATCCTCCTCTCTTCTCCACGCCTTTATGTACGATTCTGTCCTGAATTTTTCTTCTACCTTCTCCTCAAAACCTTCATCTGCTTCTCGTAATCAGTCTTGTATCACTCTTTCTTCAACTCTCAACTCTGACTAGTTAAATTTAATGCCTCAAAGATACAGTTTCTGGTTTTATCTTTATTCTCTTCTCCCCCTGATAGCACTATTGTCTTCCAACCTAATGAAATTTACCATCCTAATTCTATTAACATATGAGAAATCCAGATAGTCTCTGACTTGTCTTGGAGAATTCACATAATCCAAATTTATATATCTGCATCCAAAATATAGGGGAAACATTTTTTTTGGCTTTATTTTTCCTTATTACAGCTACTTAAAATATATAAAGGTGTTATCCCTTCATGCTTAGAATACTGCTCACACATCTGGAAGGATTCTCCTTATGCTTCTCCCCTTGATAGGGTTGGACCTAAGGGAATCAAACTTTTCATTGACCCTTCTTTTATTTTTAATCTGGATTCTCATTCCCTTCACAGCAAGGTATCTTTCCTTTCTTTACTCTATCGTTTCTACTTCCATTGCTGCTCTGATGAGTTGGCGAGTTGCATCCCTCCCCCATTGCCGAGGCCGCATAACACTCACCAAGCGGCCTCGTTTCACAAGCACTGTGCACAGATTTGAAGTATGCAGATAGGTTGATGCAGTGACTGCTTCTTCCCATCCACGTCCAGACTCAGGAATTCTCGTCCTCCTTCTGTTTTTTTCTAATTCTTATAAACTATCTTCCTTCAAAAACTGGATCTATCGTTACCTCAGGACCTAATCCTAGGCCCTCAATACTTCAACTTTTCCTTCAGCCTGTCCTTTTCCTATTATGTATAATTTTCTAACTGCTGCCTTGTCTTTAACCTTACACCTTTTCTTCTTCTTAATGTTTTCTTGAAAGCCTTGCCTGAAAAGGACAATTTTCTTGCCTGTCCGGTGTCACAATCATATATATATATATATATATATATATATATATATATATATATATATATATATATATATATATATATATATATATATATATATATATATATATATATATATATGTGTGTGTGTGTGTGTGTGTGTGTGTGTGTGTGATTACCTAATTGTGATTACCTAACTGTGTTTACGGGAAAGAGCCCAAAGCTCGTATCTTCCCGTCTCCTCATCGGTTCCATTTTATACTTAGTGATACTTATCATACCTGTCCTTAAAACTATGGAATGAGATAGCATTAACTACCTCCTCGCTTAGCCAATTCCAATTATCAACTACTCTTGCACTAAAAAAGTATTTCCTTACATCCTGCAAAGAAGTTTTCTTACGAAGCTTCAAACTATGACCTCTAGTTCTAGAACCACCCATATCAAAATATCGATCCCTATCCACTCTATCATAACCATGAAGGAATTTAAAGACTGTCACCATATCCCCCCTCACTCTTCTAGTTTCGAGTGATGGTAAGTCTAATTCCCTCAGCCTCTCATCATAACTGAGATTGCGTATTTCTGGCACCAGTTTCGTGGCATGTCTTTGAACTTTTTCAAGCTTAGCTATGTGCTTTTTCAAGTGCGGATTCCAAAAGGGGGCTGCATATTCGAGTTTTGGCCTCACATAGCTTACATAAATATTTCTGAACATTTCCTTGTCCATGTGCCTGAAGGCTACCCTTACATTTGATAAGAATGCATATGCTGCCCTTACTATGCCATTTATATGTATTTCTGGAGACAAATCTGCCAGTATGTTTACTCCTAGATCTCTCTCATTTTCTGTCTCTTGAAGTTGTACTCCAGCCACCGAGTAGTCAAGCTTGGGCCTTCTTGCACTTGTACCCATTCTCATTACCTTACATTTTGAAGTATTGAATTTCATTAGCCACTTTTCTGTGTGGGTGTGTGTGTGTGTATGTATGTATGTATATATATATATATATATATATATATATATATATATATATATATATATATATATATATATATATATATATATATATATATATATATATATATATATATATATATATATATATATATATATATATATATATATATATATATATATATATATATATATATATATATATACATATATATATATATATATATATATATATATATATATATATATATATATATATATATATATATATATATATATATATATATATATATATATATATATATATATATATATATATATATATATATATATATATATATATATATATATATATATATATATATATATATATATATATATATATATATATATATATATATATATATATATATATATATATATGTATATATATATATATATATATATATATATATATATATATATATATATATATATATATATATATATATATATATATATATATATATTTATATATATATATATATTTATTTATTTATATATATATATATATAAATATATATATATATATATATATATATATATATATATATATATATATATATATATATATGTATATATATATGGTAGGAAAAACCCATTAAATAAAACAACGAAAATATATATATATATATATATATATATATACAAAGTACTTATTAATTTCGTGACCTAAATTGGTCACCTTCTCAAAGTATATATATATATATATATATATATATATATATATATATATATATATATATATATATATATATATATATATATATATATATATATATATATATATATATAGAGAG
>JAXCGZ010016999.1:142500-155000 GCA_037179515.1 Halocaridina rubra
CTATCTTATAAGGAACCCAGATTCTAGTAAGAACACATTCGCCGATTTTGAGAAAATAAGAGTGATGTAATAATATTATCCTGTAAAGAGCCTAGACTCTAGTAAGCTTAAATCTGCCGATTCTGAGAAATTTGGATTTAGTTGTGTATGCCATCCCTGTGAGGAAAATTCAAATATTCCCTTTCTCTAAATTTTTGTCCAGATTTAGTTAGGTCACAGCTGCAGATTTCGAGGAAATGAGATTTATATAAACAAACTCTCCTTGGAAAGTGAATGCTAACATGTCTGGTCTTACAATTTTTATCCAGATTAACTTAGAGCAATGCTGCTGATTTTTGAAGAAATGGAAGTTACATAAGCACACTAGCCCTTTCAAATGAATTCCAACATTTCTGTTCTCTCAGCTTTTGTAAAATCAAAACTGCCGATATTGAGGCACACTAAGTATCAGAAATAACTAAAATCTATACAAACAATATCGTCTTCTTCCTACCAATTCAACTTGCGATTTTTAGGCCCACTAGTTATTAAAAAGAACTAACATCGGCACACAAAAAATGATTGTTCGTCCTCTTACCATGTCCCCATACTCTCCAGTATCCATGATCATCTTTAACATCAAGCTGTTTTAAAGGAGAAGGAATTTTATGTTTGTACAGAGGGTATATGAACTCTGGATTGTACAACGAGAACACCATTGGCATGTAAATCTGAAAGAGTAAGTCAGTGTCAAACGTTAATATTCAAAAATAGCCTCATAATCGGGTTACTTCGTACTTATCACGTACTTTCATGGTTCTCTGCTTGGTCCCTACCTTCAGAGGACCTAAGCCGAAAGGCATTACATATTTATTTATATATATCTACTTTTTTGTGTTCTTTGAATCTACTACTTGGATATAGTAAACATGGTCGTGACCATGTCTCGGCATTTCCTAAATTTTGCTCAGTCATGCCTCAGCATTCAGTTTCATACCCTGGATTTTCTCTGTGGGACGTGTTTAGCAGCTTCTGTGATACTGTTCTAGCTACTATGCTCCAGTTCATCCTTTGCCTTGAGTACATTTCACCAGTGTTGATCTCAATAGATCCTATATGGTCTTAGCTAGAGCCTCATTCAGCCTTCCTTTACCCTCCTAGCCTACCTGTGTCCGGAGCACATTCTTGGTTGTTGAGTTTACTCGCCAGGCATTGATATCCTGAGTAAAGTAGTGCTATTTATTCTAGGACTGGCAAATGCTTTTAATTTTAAAATTTGTCTTATAGATGCAATAGCTTTCCTTTAAATATTTTTGCTAAAAGGTATGTGTAAAATATATCCATATGTAACCTTTATAACAAAGATAATAGGAACCGTGAAATCAGTGCATTTGTTGAATGGTGATGAAAGTCAAAATATCACTTCTTGATGCGTTTGCTTACTGGACAAAGCAATAATGATACTAAATATGATAACAGTGTTCAGTGACTGAGTTTCTAAGAACCAAATCGCCACTTACCTGATGCCCTTGGACGGGGTTTGCCCGACACCTTACTAAGAAATCTTTGGTGAAAAGAACGTCTACGTCACTAAAAAACACAATATCCGAAGGTAAGATGCTCCTCTCGACGCCAGTCTGTAGACCAAGGCCTCTCGAGAAGGTTCTTTCTCCTTCTAAGAGGATATATTGGGTTCTTAAATTGCTGATTTTTACATCAGACTCCTCCAGAAGGCGCTTCACTTCCTGGCTGTTGACATCTTCAAAATACACAACTGTCAGGCCAGCATGGATTTGGCTTCCTTGGAGAATCTCTTCTAAGTTTCTTAAGAATAGCTGAAAATAGTTTGGATGTCTCAACAAAAAGAAAGAAAATATATATGGAGAGAGGGTTAAGAAAGCAGAAAACTCTAAGAATTATATTTTCGATACTGCCTGCTCATTAATTTACATGAAACTCACTGCTCTATAAAGAACTTTGTTTGCCTTTAAATGTGTAATCTACTTATCATAAGTTTAGTCTTTGTACAAACAACACTGTTACTAAAAGTAACTGAAAAATTCAGTACTTTTGATTAGCAGTCTGCTAGGCAGAGAGTGATATTCTATCCGACAATATGAACACCTTTTAAGATTACGTCACGATAGAATGAAACTGCAAATAAGTAAAAAAAATAAAAAAGCATCATTTCATCTCTGGCATATGATGCTTAAATATATTTGAGTGTCATGCACAGTGAGAACAAAGAAAAACTTCAAAAAAGATTTATTATTGAGTAGATCTCACTGGCTCTTAACAAAGATAAAAATGCACTTTTTGACAAGAGTCTGCATCGATGCAAGCAACTACTTTTTTAAGTCGGAATTGCGAGATAACTATTTTCATCAGTATCGACGGCCATGTTGGCAACAATACTATTTCACCACATATTGTTGCATATTTCGTGTAATTTACTCATTGAGCCCGTTTATTTATTAGGTCCCCAAACAAGAGGAACTCCACTACTTTTTCTCTCTTATCCCCCAAGTGGCTCTGTAGAAGAAGGATGCTGTGCTAACTACCTTGAGAAATTAAAATCAGGACTTCCGAGGTAGTATTCAGATAGCAACCGATGGGTGGTGCTCTTCAATTCAGAATTATTGATATATCCTGTCCTAGGAACAGAACATTATATCTTCTCTCCCTTAGAATTTCACTGTGTCTGTTATGAATATGGCAAGTATAACTTGGTAGCATGTTACACTAAATAATGTTAAAGGTTGCTGTAAATCTACGCTCTATATTTAAACTTTAAACAGTTCTTTAAACTGAGAGTTTCCACTCTGCTTTTCAAGGACACAGTGTTATATATAATGTCAAGGGTGTAACCCAATGTTGGTACGTAATGGAAAAACAATATAAAGACATTTTATTTCTACAAGGCTAAGAGTTTCCATATAGCTTTTCAATGGCATAATAATATCGATGGATGTTGCAGGTGAGACCTAATATTGGTATATATTTTACTTTTATGATCGTAACACCAGGACGGGCCAAAAAAAATAAATCTACCCTCATCAAGCCTCGGCACGAAGAAGACAAAAAGAGAAACAGAGATGGGGAGTGTTGTGACTTGTCAGATGTGGAGCGATAATAAGACATGTGTAACGAATATCCAAGATATTCGGTGTTGATGTAGGCATAGAAAGAGAACAGTAAATGAAGGAAGACTTAACATCGAACAGTCCAGGACAGACTTATTTAAGTCCACAAGACCCTTGAGCTGTAGTACTGCAACGGGCGGTTTGTGCCATGGACCAATCTACTACATGGTATATGTTAATGGGTTCCTTTTTTTATTTCAAAGGTTGGTCTGTATACCAAATGCAAAATAGTCATTAAAAAAAAAAAAACTTATTTCCTTGTTGCTTTCTCACAGTTATACACTGCAACTAAAGCAGTTATAAAATTTTCAGTTTTTATAGTACTTTGGTCAAAGACGAGAAACCAAAAACAGATATGCGTGCTATGGATAAAAAATTTATAGTACTCTAAGTCATATTACCAATATACAGTATCAATTTCAGTAGTCACCGTGGCTCAAGCGGTATCGTCCGCGACTCTGAGGCGTCAGGTCGATGATGAAAAAGTAAAAAGATTCTGATATTTTCTATTAAACTAAAAAAAAAATAGTTCCCCATACCTTGAGAGTTTCCACTCTGCCCCTCAGAGGCACTATGATATTAATGGATATCGCAGGTGTGATGGAGTGATGATATGTGATTCTAGGTGTCTTGAAAGGTAGAATCAGAGATACTCTGTCTACATCTCCGGTAATTGTGTTGTTACAGGTAACATCCGCTTCAAGTCCAACTGTTGGGATAGTTCTGTACCTAAAGAGGAAGGGCAGGGCATTGAAATTCAAAAGTCAAACATATGTTAATAATATTTCTCTCTCAAACTTCGTTCGGAGGTACAATATAGCTGGCAAATTCATATGGGGGTTATGGTGCCCACCTTCATAAAAACATTATTATTATTATTATATTATTATTATTATTATTATTATTATTATTATTATTATTATTATTATTATTATTATTATTATTATTATTATTATTATTATTATTATTATTATTATTATTATTATTATTATTATCATTATTATTATTATTATTATTATTATTATTATTATTATTATTAATAGTAATAATAATAATAATTATAAATGGACCCTACCTTATGGCATTACAGTAGTCTTTGGTGTATATACCTGGTGCCACGTTTTTCAAGTATTTTACAGCTCTTGACTGGACCTTGTAAAGAGAAAAATTTATACTTACGTTATGCCTTGCAAATTCAAAGTAAAATATAATAATTTATACGTGGAATTGAATAATCAATACATACAGACAGTGATGAGATTATGTAATTTCCATTGGTTTATTGCAAAGGAATGAATCATGTATATGCAAGTGAGAAAACATGAATTAAGAAAGATGTGTATTGTAGTGTGTGAGAAGGAGGGCGATGGAGGGATGAGGTTGCATGACATTGGGGGTATGTGATGTGACGAAGGAGGTTGAAGGGGATAGGGCAATATGGACACGATTGACTAGCTGTGGGGAGCCCTGACTGGAGGAACCGAAATATTTGAAGATGATGAATTTGTTGCAGTGCCATAATAAGTAAGTGATAGTAGGCTATTGATGTGAGATAAATACCATTGATGTGACTCATTGCAGAAGAGATGACACCTTTGATTTCAAAAGAATAAGATGCCGTAGAAAAATATAATATTAATTAACAATAAGGGGGGGGAGAGAAACGAAAATGGGGTAATAAATAATTAGCAAGTCAATAATATTTTTACTGGAAGGGAATTCATTTATTATAAATAATACTTCTACACGAATGGAGTTGCTAGTCTTACTCTGAAGGGGCTTACATATATTCAATGGCCGCAATCCCCTTGTAAGAGGGATGGCCGAGTTAAGACATACACCCACCAGAAACTAATATATCTCGATTACTCCTTTTAGCTCCTTGGGTATAAAGGGCTGCCACAATTCCCCTACCATCCTGCTTCGGTCATTCACAAGGTAAGTGGGCAAGGATCTTCTACTCTTTTCTGGAATCTGTTTGATGAGACCCGCTATCGCAAGATAACATAAGTAACTCAAGCAATGGGTCATGTAGCATTACCTGTAGAAGGTTGGCCTTTGGCACCAGTCGCCCGTTGCGATACTACATCTGAAGGGTCTTGTGAACTTAAATAAGACTGTCCAGGGCAGTCCGATGTTAAGTCTTCCTTCAGTTACGATTCTCTTTCTATGCTTACATCGACACCGAATATTCTTGTATATTCGTTACAAATATCTTATTATCCCTTTACATCTGACAAGTCACAATGTTCCCCATATCTGTTTCTTTCTATGTTTTCTTCGTGCCCAGGCCCGGTGAGGGTAGATTTAATTTTTGGCCCCGTTCTGGCATCACAATCATAAAAAAAAATAAAAAAAAATAAAGGAATTCTCCAGGGGATGGAAACTCGTTTTCACTCTGAATTGTTTATCTAACACTTCAAAATCTGTGTTATGTCATACCTTAAAAGACAAAGTATCGAATATAATAATTTGACTACGAAGGGAAAACAGTAAACAAAGGAGTACCTTAGCGTTTGCGAGCGTATTTAAGGTACTCATTACTGGAAGTAATAGTATAAAATGTACCTCAACAAGTAAAATTACGTGACTTAACCTGTGAGAGCATTGAAAATTCGTCATGGTGTGGTTTTCTGGAAACCATCCCTCCGATATATTCCTGGTTCGTATATAGTCTGGTCCCGTCATAGAATGAAAAATAGATATGATCGTATCTGGAAATAATGAATAAAAACAAATTCTGGGCTTTTGCTCTAATCAAATGAGCTCAGAGTTTGGCCTTGTCATAGAATGAACAGTAGGTATGGTCATACCTGAAAATAATGTAAAAAATCAAGTTTTGTTCTTTTGATATTGTTAAGAGAACCTAATGTATGTTAATAGCTGTTTTCTTTGGTACAATCGAGAATTTTTTTTTTTTTTAATTGTCTTGTATCTGTAAGGTCTTTTTCTCCAGTATGTTTGTCAGTGTTATTCTGAGATATGTAATGTATATAACTTATATACTATTGAATGCACTGTTTTATGTGTCACAATTAGTCCCCATTCGAATGGGGGTGGCTGCAGACAGGCTGGAACTGCAAGAGGGATTAGAGTTAGATGCCCTTCCTAACGCCTAGAAGTGAGTTCGAGCTGGCGTTAGTCGCTTTCTGACACGTGTGCTCTAACAATGAGCTGCCACGTTAATCGCTTTCTGACACGTGTGCTCTAACAATGAGCTGCCACGTTAATCGCTTTCTGACACGTGTGCTCTAACAATGACCCTGTATGCTGATAAATGTTTTGCTTGATTATACTTTTTAGGTGAGACAAGCATGCCAGGAATTTTTCTCAAAGTGAAACTCTAGCACATGATGATATTGATCCACCATTTACCCACTGGCCTCATTAAACTTTATTTGAGTTGTGGAGATGTTGGGGAATCACCAAGATGGATGCCACTACCCTCGTTTTATTTTACCAAATGACTTTTTCATGACGTTAGCCTAGAATACAGACTTAAATTCAACCTCCCATTTAAGCTTTGAATTAAATTTGCCTAGGATACGTAGGTGGAATTTAACTTGCTCTCAGATTTCAAACTGGACTTTCAGATGATTCTTGACTTAAAATCGGCCAGGATTTGTTCTTGTAATTAAGCGTGATCTCGGATTTCAAACTGGACTTTCAGCTGGACTTTGACTTAAATCAAGTCTCAAATATGTAAAGGCCATTAAACTTGGTTTCAGAATTAAGAATGAACTATTCCCAAACTCTTACGTAAATTTGGTCTCAGGTATTTACATGGAATCAAGATTGGTCTAGTATTTGAAAATGAACATTTAGCCTGACTTTGACATAGATTTGGCCTCCAATTCGAAAATGGAATTAAACTTGGTTTTAGATTTGAAACTGCACTTTTAGCTGGACTTTAACTTAATTTTGGATGCAGATATTTACGAACTTTTACCGAGTGTTTCCCTAATGACTGCAACTGTCTGCGGCAGGTTTGTATTTCACCTAACCTTAAATAATAGCAACTGAGTCTCTTCGGTGGTAAGCTCCCCCCCCCCTCAGATATGCTGGTCCAAATGAGCTCACCCCCTCAAAAAAAAAAAACAGAAGAGTTAGGTTAGGTTATGTTGTTTATTATTTTCTGTGGTTTTATGTGCCACAAGTAATCTCCATTTTTATTGGGTTGAGCACAAAGAGGTTGGAACCATCGGGAAAATTAAGGCTGGATGCTCATCCTAACTCCACGCGGAGGGATCGAACTCGTGAATGTCTGGTTCGTCATTGCCCAGTTTGCACATTCTACCACTGAGCTACTACGGACCCAAGGTTAGGCTAAGTTTCTTGTCTTAAGTCACTCTGGTATATAGGTTAGCTTATATAATACGAAGACTAGTTCTTTTTTCTCTCGCTCACTCGGGACATACTACATGTTTGGTCGCCCCCTCCTGAATGGAAGGAAGCCATGCGCTATGGCCACTGTCACAGAAATAATGACATGCTCTCTTCTCTCTCCAGAAAGTTGTAAAGTTTTATTTGCCACAATTAGCTCCTATATGAATGGAGATGGACTCAGACATATTGGAGCTATGAGGAGGATTAAGGCTGGATGCCCTTCCTAACACCCCGAGTTAATCTCTTCACTACTCCCCCACTCTACTATTGAGCTACAGCGGTTTTTATCTCTCAATACTATATTAAGTTATCTACTCACAACCAATCTCTTGTCCTGGGATATTTTGGATCTTCATTTAAAATAACATCTTCTTCTTCTTGTGGTGGAAGATTATCCATTTTCGCTTTGTAGTTTTTGTTTGATTTCCGATGTCTACCCCCACTGAAGGGATTCCATATACCTTCACTGGCAACATCTGGATAGTAAAAAATAAAAAAAGGCAGGAAAATATTTCAAGTTTAAAGGTAGCTTTCTTGATAAAGATTGGACAGTACTCACGCCGAAAATCTAATTTTCAGCTGAGAGATTAACTGAACTTTAAGGATTACTTTTTCTTTTTCATGGTTTCATTACTAACCAAATTTAGACTGATGTCCTTCAAATGTATAATGTTGCATAATTAAATACTTTTGCTGTAAATTGCTGGTATATATGAATGTAGGTTTTTTTTAGCTGAGCAAATACCAAATGTAGAATGAATGAAAATAAGGATTATAATGAAAATGTTACTCAGGAAGTAATCGTTGATATGAATAAAGCAAAACGTATTTGGAGTTTGACCTATATATATATATATATATATATATATATATATATATATATATATATATATATATATATATATATATATATATATATATATATATATATATATATATATATATATATATATATATATATATATATATATATATATATATATATATATATATATAAAACATAATTGATGATTATATGGATATATAGATGATCCTTAGTAAGCGAAGCCATTCTAGTAATGGAGTGAAGAAGGTTGAAGAAGATTAAACAAATAAAAACAATAAACAAATGCAAGAGCTATTTTGAGGATGAATGAAGGAGAGAGATGAAACACACCTTGAAATGGTACATTTAATAAATAGGTAATTGCTAGCAGTATGAGGAAACGTGATGAGGAATATGCTAAAAAATTAAAACACACACATGCCAAGAAAAGGTAATTACTAAAGGAATGAAGGAGAGAGATGAAGAAAATAAAAAAAAAAACACATCCGAAGAAAAGGTAATTACTAAAGGAGTGAAGGAGAGAGATGAAGAAAATGTAAAAAAAAAAGAAACACGCACACACGAAGAAAAGGTAATTACTAAAGGAATGAAGGAGAGAGATGAAGAAAATGTGAAAAAAAAACACATCCGAAGAAAAGGTAATTACTAAAGGAGTGAAGGAGAGAGATGAAGAAAATGTAAAAAAAAAAAAAGAAACACACACACGAAGAAAAGGTAATTACTAAAGGAATGAAGGAGAGAGATGAAGAAAATGTGAAAAAAAAAACACATACCAAGGAAAGGTAATTATTTACAACATGAAGGAGAGAGAGATGAAGAATATTTTAGAAGCACCACACACACACACACACACAAAATGTAATTGCTAAGAATGAGTGCGATTAGAGAAGCACATACATACACAAAGCAGGTAAATGGCTACCGGACTGAAGGTCAGAGATGAAAATTTTTTCAGAAAAGTAGTTCTTTTCAAGAATAAATGGAAGAACCCTTTGAATGACCTCATAACCAGTAACACAATGAAAAAAAAAAAGAGAGGATTAAAATATGGTTTTAGAAGACCGTTAATGGTAGTGAATATGAACAAATGATTTTTTTTAACTGAGGGCATAGCCATAACGAAATAAGCAAGTTGTAATATTGTATTAAAAAAAGCCCACAGAAGGTAGTTAATATGAATAAATTTAAAAGATTTTTTTTTACTGATTTGATATATCAATAGAGAAGGGTGGTGATGAGTGTGACATTAAAAACATCACAAGAGCAATTCATATGAACAGATCCATGTATACATCAATATACAATGACCCCAATCCCCCTTGTTGGTGGGATGGCCGAGTTAAAGCGCGCACACTCACCAGAAGCTATTATATCTCGATTACTCCTTTCAGCTCTTTAGAGATAAGTGGCTGCCACAATTTCCCACCACCACCCTGCTTGGGTCACCTACGTGGCAAATGGACAAGGGTCTTCTGCCATGAGGAACGACAGCCGCAGTTGTAATCCCAATTATAACAAGACCAATTACCAGTAATAGAGTAGCGAAGAGGTGTAGAAGAAAATCGTAAGGAAAAAAATATCATGTGGTATTAAATATGAACAACGGTAAAAAAATAAATAAATAAACTGAACACATACCAGAAAGAGAATGCAGGAAAGAAACGAAGAATAGGGTAAAGAACACCAGAAAGAGTAATCGCAGCACTAGACGAATAACTGGCAAGTTGCTCCTCAGAGAAGACGCCAACTGATGATATCTAAGATGCTTTAACATTTCCTATAAATTTATTAATAACCCTGCCAATAGAAAAAAAAAATATGTATTAGTGCTTTTGAAAAGATAGCATGATGCAAAAGGTTATTCACTTAACACACTGAATGGATTCGGTCGTACGTCACGAACTCCCTTTTCTACTAAGGGCTAGGACGGTTGCCTTCTTGCGAAGGACTTGTTTTGGCAGATGTAATCGTTACCCTGAGTGTATGCTATTACTAACCTCAGTCCGTAACGGGGCGCGAACCCTCCACCAGCCGCCTCAGAGTCGCGGACGATACCATTTTGCCACGGAGACTACTATATTCCATCTTATATTTATGATACTAATTTTCTCTTTCACAGTTAAATATTGACTTATTGATTTTATATATTTCCTTATTTCATATATTTTACAGTTCATGTCCTTTCAAAATTATCCTGTCGGTATTTCCCTACACATGACATATATAAATTTATATACATGTGTCTTAATGTTTATATATACGTGATTACCTAATTGTGATTACCTAATTGTGTTTACGGGAAAGAGCCCAAAGCTCGTATCTTCCCGTCTCCTGATCGCTTCCATTTTAGACTTAGTGATACTTATCATACCTGTCCTTAAAACTATGGATTGAGATAGCATTAACTACCTCCTCGCTTAGCCAATTCCAATTATCAACTACTCTTACACTGAAAAAGTATTTCCTTACATCCTGCAAAGAAGTTTTCTTACGAAGCTTCAAACTATGACCTCTAGTTCTAGAGCCAGCCATATCAAAATATCGATCCCTATCCACTCTATCATAACCATGAAGGAACTTAAAGACTGTCACCATATCCCCCCTCACTCTTCTAGCTTCCAGTGATGGTAAGTCTAATTCCCTCAGCCTCTCATCATAACTGAGATTGCGTATTTCTGGCACCAGTTTCGTGGCATGTCTCTGAACTTTTTCAAGCTTAGCTATGTGCTTTTTCAAGTGCGGATTCCAAAAGGGGGCTGCATATTCGAGTTTAGGTCTCACATAGGTTACATAAATATTTCTGAACATTTCCTTGTCCATGTGCCTGAAGGCTACCCTTACATTTGATAAGAATGCATATGCTGCCCTTACTATGCCATTTATATGTATTTCTGGAGACAAATCTGTCAGTATGTTTACTCCTAGATCTCTCTCATTTTCTGTCTCTTGAAGTTGTACTCCAGCCACCGAGTAGTCAAGCTTGGGCCTCCTTGCACTTGTACCCATTCTCATTACCTTACATTTTGACGTGTATAAGTGTCTGTGTTTATAATCATAAGCAATGACACACAGCCTGCCGCAAGTGTGAGACTGATTTTCCGATCATTACATTCAACAAGTAAACGTACCTTTTAATGGTTTAATATAAGTGCAAAAATAGCTATGGAACTCTGCTTCTTCTTCTTCTTCTTCTTTATATTATTTTACTCGAAGCATATATCCCGTGCGATATTTTTCATTTTCTTTATATAGAGATGTGTATCAGCATTTAACACACTTTTAGCACAAAAATATCGGTAACAAGTGCCCTTCTATCTCTTATTACATTTTATTTCATTTTTTCTCTTTTATTCGTAAAATATTTTTCATCCGTGAGTTATTAAATCATCCCTGTCTCTCTTCTCATTCATAATAACAGGATTAAAACCAACCTACATGTGTCATCCCTGTCTCACTTCTCATTCATCATAACAGGATTAAAGCCAACCTGCATGTGTCATCCCTGTCTCACTTCTCATTCATAATAACAGGATTAAAGCCAACCTACATGTGTCATCCCGGTCTCACTTCTCATTCATAATAACAGGATTAAAGCCAACCTGCATGTGTCATCCCTGTCTCACTTCTCATTCATAATAACAGGATTAAAGCCAACCAACATGTGTCTTTTTATGTATTTCTGTAATGTAATCTTTCCCAGTTTCACTCCCATGCATAATAAAAGATGAAACACACACTTTATACCTTATTTCCCCCTTTAAAAACCTTTTGCGTTATTTGGGTTATATTTACTGTCATATGAATTCTGGGACTGAATATGCCCTATTTCACTTCAGATACACTTACTTATGTTCCTGGTATTGGGGCCACCCGTTGACCCATGACCACTCTTCACTTCACATATATAATATAATTATTAAAATCAATTCATATACCCCATTTTATCCCTAAAGATAATTGCCTGCTATGTAAGTTTTGCAAAATGTCCTGGGACTGAAATGTGACGTTTTTCATCATTTCATAACAAAATCTTCCCTCTTTCACTTGTTATATATTATACTAAGATTAAAAGCACTTTGTGTACAATATTTTTCCCCTTTATAAACCTTTGTGTACGGCTTGATTTTTGTATGATCTCTGGAGGACCTGAAATCTCCAGCTACACT
>JAXCGZ010016999.1:160000-172500 GCA_037179515.1 Halocaridina rubra
GCTTTTCATTTAAGAGGGGAAAAAGGATTACACTGACGAAAACTATCATCAGCATATTTCTTTAACAGTTAAGGCAAATCAGAGTTTTTTACTTCTCATACTGTGCAGCTGCCCTGATATTTTTGTATCAGTGTTATTCATATGATTTCCTCTTATATTACAAATTGAACAATATAATAATAATAATAATAATAATAATAATAATAATAATAATAATAATTATAATAATAACAGACCTGTATAGCTTGCAACTGAGTTATTTGTGGTGCTTTGTCAATCTCCATAAAAAAAAAAATAATAATAATATTAATTACTATTATTATTATTATTCTTATTATTGTTATAAATATTATTAACTCACGAATCAGTTACTTGTGGTTCTTTAGCACTCCCAATGAAATTTGGTAAAACAACACTCTCCAGTGATGCTCCTTTCCAAAATTGTTAAGACCACTTCAAATAAGGATGAATTTTATCTGGCCTAGGTAATAAGTTCCATAGAGATTTATGGTGCACCTTGTGCCCACAAAAGGAGACAGGCAGGTAGTGGAGATAATATACAGAAGATAATCGATGGATATTCCAGGATGGGTTATGAAAATTGGCAGAATTCTAGTACTCCTCCTCTAAATTTTCTGAAGGAGTACTATGGGGAAACGTACCTCAGGAGTAAAGCGCATATGTCACAAAGCGAAAAGCCTGTCATATGTGAGTTCAATCCCACCTTAGGGCAGTAGGAAGGACACCCAGTTTTACTCCCACATCTAAAACCCGTCTGTGCCCATGCTCTTTCATATGAGGACTAATTGCAACACAAAAAAAAGAGCTAATCAGATTAGCATGGTAGAAAAACCTACAGATATTACCCACTTTTAGGGCAAATGGGTATGGAAGGTACAAATATTTGAGTGAATGATGAGAAAATTTGCTGTTGTTTGCAAAGACAGTGTGGAGCTGGTGCATTAAGGTTGCATGATCTAAGTAAGACCCCACAATGGTCTTGAACCTGCGTTAATCGCTTTCCAACTCATTCACTGTACCAATCAGCCACAGCGGCCTCGAAATCACTGAGAGAAAAGAATGGATCAGATTTACAGAATGACTGCCATATTACCATATCCCATCCAGGGATAGGGAATGGGTAACTTCAAGCATTTTGTCCTCAAGTATCTGCCTCCATACACCCAGTGTAAGAGGAAAGTTGTGCCTCAGATATTGAGGAGATTTAAAGTGTGGACAAAATTAAGTTCATTCTGCATTGTGGTACTTTTAGCCATTCCAGTGACAACCATTCTTATTATTTTCATTATTATTATTATTATTATTATTATTATTATTATTATTATTATTATTATTATTATTATTAATGTTATGTTAACTGCAAGTTTGCTGGAAGAACATATCCAATAATAATAATAATAATAATAATAATAATAATAATAATAATAGAGTAATATTAACAATAAGAATAATAATAATTAAAGTAATAATAATAATTATGATGATAATATGGGTGAGTGCCAAGAGACTTCCATGAATATCTTGTCACGAGAACTCTTTAAGGTATTTTTTTTCTATTACCATTTTTCTTATTATTCAAAATACCAAGGCGTTATATGGCCAGCCACATAATAATAATAAAAATAATAATTATTATTCAAAATACACAGGCCACACAATAATAATAAAAGTAATAATAATAATAATAATAATAATAATAATAAAAATAATAATAATAAGTTAACTACATGGTGAAAATTCGTCTACCAGTTTGTAGCACACCCTTAATAGTATATACTTTCAAATAATAGAAAAAATTCATATCCGCACTAATGAGAAGTAACAATAATTTTAGTGAGCTACAATAATCTTGACAGTTTTATTTTTTACCATTCAGTTAGCATCACAAAAATTTTTATAGTTTTTCTCTCTCCTTCAAAATTAGGCAAACTTTTCCAATTATTTTTCTCATATATCCAGATTAATGGTTAAGGAGATTCTAGAATGCAAAAGCTTAAAATATATAACTCTAGCACCTCAAGATAAAATAAATGCTTATATAACATCACGATGAATCTTTACATTTGTAATAAAATAGGATCTTGTAAAGATAAGTAATCTCCAAAATGCCATTTTAAGGAAAGGAGCCCCTTAAAATTGTTAGGTTAAGATAGGCTTGATTTGCTTTGGGTTAGGTAAAGTTAGGCTTGGTTAGGTGACTTACCCTAGAGCACCCTGGGGTTACTCTTCTTTACAAGATCCACAAAATGCAAATAATAGTCATATTTGTGCTAAAGGAAGCCACTCTTTCAGGCACTACCCATAATAATGGACACCTAGTAAACATTCTTTACCTTATGAGATCCATTTCATGGTGCAATTATTACACACTGGAAAATGTTTCTACCTCGTATGTATTATAATTGTATTTTTCATCTAAATTAATATTGATTTTAAGTTTTATTTTTATTTTTCAGCTACATTAAAGATTATATTAAGAGTTCTTTAAAGATGTAAAGCACATTTACACATGTCCACTAAATATGGATGCCATATGCTACACAAGTATATAACACTTACTTTTCATTTCCAAATACCTAAATACCCTATTAATTTCAAATAAAATCTTGAATTACATGAGAAAATAATTTTCAGGACTATACACACAGATGTAACATGGCAAATGAGGTGCACTCGTCTACAAATGTAAGATTTTATTTCTTAAAAAAAAAAGAAAAAAGTAAAAAATTTTACTTTTAAAAATTATGCGTGAAGATCAGCACTGACGATAAAGTGAAGGTGTGGCAATGAATACAATAAATAATTAACATCTTTGTTTGGCAAGTATAATTTAATTTTTTCATCATTTCCTTTCACAAAATATATTTTGGTAAGTCAGTGGCAGGGGCTGATATTCAAGATATAACAACTTAATCATTTCTCTCAACTATGAATACCTTCATCAAGATATTGTTTGTATACTGTACACAAAGACAGCACATTACACCAAATATAAATTAAAATGTTGAGCTTCTTACAATTGTGCTATGGAGCAGTTAGAAACTTGAGATTCTTTTCCCTCTATCTGGCAGCACTTCCAGTTAGTTCCAGCTTCTATCACCCTAATGATGTTATGCTGGGACTTTCCAAGTCTGGGAAATTCTTTCTCTTTTAAGAAGTCATGATGCAACTTGCTCGGGTACTAGTTTCACTCATGACTTCATGTTGCAACTCTCCAAGTCTGGGTAATATTCACTCTTATGATGATATGTTGCAGCTCTCTCCAAGTATGGGTACTTTTTTCAGTCTTATGACATTATATTGCGACTCTAAGTCCGGGTACCTCTTCCGCAATTATGATGTTATGTTGCGCCACTCTCCAAGTTTGCATCCTTCTTTTACTCGTGACATTATGTTGTGACTCTTTCTAAGTCTGGTTCTTTCTTTCATTCTTTTGATATCATGTTGCAACTCTCACCAAACGTGGGTACTAACTTCTGGGGCAAATAGGTTCATATCACTTTGAGCACTTAATTGGCCTCTAATACTCCAAACAGTGCCTACATGATATACAGCCAGAAAAGTATTATTTACCACAAGTATAAGAAAAAATAAAACTAAGAAAGCCCTGTCCATTCATCACATATAAGATGTTCAAAAAAGGAACATACAGTAAAACTGAAAGACTTATTTGGATTAAAAAACTATTGACAGCATATTATATATATATATATATATATATATATATATATATATATATATATATATATATATATATATATATATATATATATATATATATATATATATATATATATATTTACATAAATGTGTACCCTAAAATACAAAATGAACAGGGTTAGGAATTAAAAGCAGATCTTTCAACATCGAATTGCCATGAAGAGCCAAAAATATTTTCTTATTGAAATGCCCTTCATCTGTGTTTCTCCTGATGCTTACTTTCACTGAAATATATCCATTATAGCAACAATATGTCTTCATGTAGACATTATTTCGGATTTTATAAAGACAAGTCCCCCCGGGAGACATACCTTCCAAATATGAATAACTCTAGAGTACCCTGGAGTTACTCTTTTCCTCAATACAATAAATTTCATTCTCTCACCTTTAATAAGAGCAAAACAACTGAGTAGGGCATATTTTTGCAAGTGAGCAGAATGAGGTTAACCATCGACAGTATTGTACAGAGCAGACATAAGTATTAAAAATGTCTAAAGTTTAATTAGGGGAATAGTATATATTGTGATTTGTTCAAGAAAGATCTTTACAAACTTGTAATCTGTTATAAATAAGGCTTATTTCTGAGACCTACAGGTTAGATATATTTATCTGATAACCTCAAAAATTTACACCAGCAATGACTTACAGTAAATTATTATACTGAAAACATGACCAAAGAATTGATAATTTTGTAATTCAAGGCATAAAAGATGAATTTCATTTAAGAAAATAAATATATAATACACAAAGTAAATTGAAGATGCCATGGTCTAAATCAATACTAGTATTAATAAACATTTCATGGCTTCCAAATATCAAGTCTGATTTCAATATTTCAATGAGAATTTAAGGTGTAAACGAATACAAAGTAATTCACCAAACCTCTAAAATAAAGCACGAATATCCCTCTGCAAAGCAAATTTTAATAAACACAGTACTACCCGGACATATGAATGGTCAGATAATGAAAACGCATTAGTACAAACACTTATGACAGAGCTTGGTTCCAACCGCTTGGTAGTAAGTCAAGTCCATCGTATGTCGCAGCATTATAACAATGGGAAAATAGTTTTAGTTATTAACACAAATTTGGATAAAGAGAAATGACTCCTTTTCACTGTGCAAATATCCAACTCAAATTTCCAACAGGATTTCAGAGGTCAGAGCTAAACATAAAAACCATTTAAGCAATCAGTTTTTCGATGATTGCAAGCACATGGCGTTAGGTTCGATAAAAATAAATGCCACATTTTTATCTGTGAAAGTAGATCAAATAGAGCTTTTCAATGGAGTCATATTGAAAAAAAAAAATAATGTATAAGATTATCTTAACTATGAAGGGAAAACAGGAAACAACATAGTACATTACATTAGCACTTGCAAATATACTCGTATATATCCAGCCATCTTCAGTAGATAAGAAAATAAATACAATCGTAAGCACCAAGGTGCACTGTTGTTTCCTGTTTTCCCTTCATAAGCAAAATAATCATATTTAAAACACTCACGTGCTTCTCGTGAAACACATTCAATGTATATATGTATTATTGTATCATGTAAATATAGATAACAAATAGCTGTAGAGGAGAAAAAAGTAACAAGCACAAACAGAATGACATGAAAGCAGTTCATAACAGTTAAAGAAAAACAAATACAGTACTAAGAAACTCTTTGAAAAATGCGAAAATTTACTCAGAAAATTCTTGGAAATATTACAAAAAATATTAACTTTAAAAACAATAGCAAACTTATGAGAACAGAGCTTTATGTTAACTAAGAGAACATTTTTGCATGTACCAAAATACTTTATTCACAACTTATGTCTCAAAAGGAGTAGTTATAAGGCTAATATAAACTTCAACAGTTACTAACTATATCAATGTCTGTTAAAATTCAATATCAGCTGGGAACTGTGAGAGTGTAGTGGCTAGAACACTCGACTTGGGAGGTGACAGGCTCACGATCAGCTCCAATGTGGCGCCCTAGGAAGGACATCGAGCCTTATCTAAAACACTCCAACATGTGTCCATCAATATTATGTGGATTAATAGTGACACAAAGTGGTAAACGTCAAAATTATTTTTCAGTCATGCTGTGAAATAATATGCTGCTGAGATTTAGCTATTAATTTAACCTTACAGCAAACCTATGTCATTCTAATAAGGGAAAGGAAAGTAAAGCTAGTTTGTATGAAAGAACATTCTAATAAGGGAAAGGAAAGCTAGTTTGTATGAAAGAACAGTCTTTGTGGCATGTTTATTGTGAATTGACAGATAATTCTTGGACACAAGCATCATTGCATATCTAAGGATTGAACCAGAGGTTAACAGCTTTTATAATTTTAGTGTGTATGCTGTTTTATGTATCGCTGTTAATCCCTATTCTAGTGGGGGTGGATATAGGTTGGAGCTGTACAAGTGAATTAAGGCTGGACGTATTTCCTAACACCCCATGTTGGGCTAATCCACATGTCTGTCACCCCTCAAGTCGAGTGCTCTAAATATTGTGCTAACACGACCCCAAATTGTGTTATTTATGAATTAGTAAGATAAGAACGTATAGGAACTGTGAAATACTTCAATTATTGTGCTAGCAACCATATACATGTCAGAATATAGCATACTAAACATGAGAAATACAGCAAAATATATGCAGACCATCACATCGCATTGTGTATTTATTTATTTAAAAAAATAAAAATTACATGTTCAGAACTTAGGGCATTAGAAATTTTGCCTAACAAAAAAGAATTTTTTTAATAAATACAGAAACGCTTTTAATAAGATAAAAAAAAAATATTTACAATTTTCAAAAGGAAAAAAACAAATTTTTAATGTAACGTAAAAAATGCATCCTTTCCAAAATGAAAACGGTTTTTTTAATATAACTGTATAAAAAAAAATTCATTATCAGAGTGAATAATGACATACTTAATGTAAACCAACAAAAAATTCATCATATTCCAAATAAAAGAAATAAGACTAATCTGTAGCAAATCATCCTTAATAAAACAAGGAATGTCTCAGAATTAACCTGGCTGTTAAGAACGATCTCAGAAACCGCAATAATTTCTCTTTTTCAATATTAGGAATATAATTTTTTCTTCAATATGTTCGTTTTCTTCCCTTGCAATGTTTATTAACTAACATATTATTTTTCTCTCAAATGATAAGTGCTGAAAGACAAGAATCTTCCATTATCAAAAAAAATAAATCATTTGTGTTACTTATTATATATGAAGAAATCATATTAAGTGAAATATTATCATCTCTGCTCATAAGGGGACAAAAACCCAGGCAATTTTAGTCGTTAAAACCATATCAATTGCAATTCATATACGATCATCTTACCACTTCAAAGTATAATTTCTGGCATCCGAAAACTCAAATTCTAGAATTCCTATATGAAATTAAGTTGTTACATACAGTTCTGTTAAATGTTGTCCTACATCTTCCTTTGGATTTCATTCCATAATTTTGCGTACTGGAAATCGAACCCTTTACCATGAAAAACAATATACAGTACACTTTACACAGAATTTACTTCTTATGCACAGATTTGTCCACTGCCAAACCAAATCTTCATTTGGAATTTATTCCTTAATTCTGCATATTGTAAATTGAAGTTATTAATAAGAGAGTACGTTTAAAGATTTTTTTTCTGTAAGATATAAAATACATGAACAAGACACGCTTTTCCAACAAAATTCAAGTTTTCGCAGTTGGCTATGAAGAATGCTAATTATAACTCAATTACTAGTTATGTAATTCTTAACAGAAAATAAACATTTCCCTAATGACCAACTTAATGAAAGGTGAAAATTTAATTTAACACTGTAACAAAGTAGGCCCTGGTAGCTGTTAAATCAAATAAATACTGTGTGAAATTTCTAAATATACAATTCACATCACATTTATTTTACATATGTTATATACTCACATAATTCCACAAATTATATGTCAATCAGTTACAGGGAAATGCTAGTAAAGTACACGTATTTTGATCTATTAATATAATTATTTAACATTATCAAATAATTGAAATATTATGCAGTTTGTTAATAATTAAATGTAAAAATAGGAGAAATGTCCATTTTAAGTCACAAATAGTCCCTATTCGAATGGGGGTGGACATAGACATGTCGGAGCCCAAAGGATTAAGGCTGGATGCCCTTCCTATTACCCTGTGTTAGAATCGAACCAGCACTAGTTACTACCCTGCTCATGCACTCTACGACTGAGTTGCAGAGGTCACACGCAACTTCCATACACTATATATTTTTGATTCATCATTGTGCAGAATACCATATAATTACCAAATTCACAGTATATGGAATTAATATTTAGAACACGAATTTGTAAATAATATGTAATAATTTTTGTAATACAAGTTAGAATATGATAAGGTAGTACAAATTTTACTGATCTTGTAAAGATGAAAAACCCCTAGAACCCCACCAAATATTAAAAAGTAGCCCTATAAATGATTAGGTTAAGAGACTTGCCTTGTAAAGATGAATAACATTAGAGCACCCCATGATTATGCTTCTTTACAAGGTCCAATCTTACATGCACAATTCTAAGAAAAACATCTTAATGAGAAAAATAATGGTCACACTGTGCTTAGAAATAATTTTCAGTACTTCTTCATAAGTTTCTATATTTTCACTTACCTATTAACTAATAAGATATCAGAAAATAAAATCACAGCACTACGTTAGCAGCAATTTGCAGTAAAAGCATAAAAAGTATAATATGTAAAATAATGTTTCAGAATCAAAGTCTCTGTTATTTGAATTCATGATACAGCTGTAAGCCTTCCAGTCTCATGCTAGTGTTTATTACAGAATAAAAATGCTTTCTCCAACAGATGTTGGTAGGGTGTCATTAACCAGGATAAAAGAATAGTGGTCACTATAAGTTGCATCTAATCTACTTAATTAAGTAATATTGTTTTGGGTATTAGCATATGAATATATAATAAATTCTTAAAGATATGTACATAATTCACATAGCTTATAGATAATTTTCGAAATCTGAAAAGCACATTTCAAGAAATATACACTTAAACTCTGTAAAATTTACTCTGACTTCCTCTTCTGGAATATGTCATGAAGTGTAGAATATTTTATGCTGCCAAGAGTCAATTAAAGTTGCAAATTATGTGAGTATAAACAATTTAAACAAATTGCAAATACGACAGTGGTAATGCATGAACGAGTCTCTTCCTTCCATATGTAACCCAAGATATATTCTTAATTGTTAAAGCTTCTCATAGGTACAAGTCCTTGTATTGACTTGTTAACAAAGTCATTAGAGAAGTAATTCCAACTTTAGAAGTTCATAAATAAAGCCCTAGAGTAATGAGTATCATATTCTGTAAAATATTACTTAGTCATATCTCGTGACTGAAAAGACTAGGAAAATACAAATAGGAGCACTTAGTCCCCTCCATCATTGTCAACACTCGTAGATTCTTTCACGTATATTTTTCGCCTTTGTCATATATTTATTTTACATATTCAATATTATGGCAAATAATACAAAATAGATTAGTAATAATGACAATGTTTCAGCACTCAGCCAAAATAGAAATAAGATTTCTAAGCTAAGAAGTCACACATTCAGCAACAATCACAAGTAGGTTGGCAGAAACACGCAGAGAAACGCCAAAGATCAAGCTAACTATGCCACAGAGGCATCACGCTTGTTGGTAACCCAAGCCTTGCTGCTTTATGGCCATTTCAATAGCCTGATCTACAAAATATTTGTCGTTGTTATTTTCGTTTTCAGCTTTAGTGTTTGTAGAGTCTACTTGTCTCTCTAGAGCCCCTCTGCATTCAATATCCTCACTTGTACAACCATTCTGGTCCCCTACTGAATTTTCATTGTTGTCTATAATAGATTCTTCTTCCTCCTCCTCCTCTCTCCTTCTTCATCTTCAATATCATTTTGAGTATCTTTCCTTAGAGTAGCAGAATCACAGGCTTGCTCATCTAAATCACAGACTGGTTCTTGTGACTGTTGGTTCGGAACTGGGATGGGTGACACAGGGTGAGTAATTAAAGGAGTTATGTGATCACTGGGCATTGTAGGTATGATCGGCATAGCAGCTGGTATGACAGGTACTCGAGGTAAAGGTCTATTTATCATGTGTGTCATGTGCAAATGAGCTTCATGAGAGAGATCATCAGGAACAGGATCTTCCCCAAGATCACTATCATCATCAGAAGAATCATAGTCAGTGGTAGTCCCACCACTTTCTAAAGCATCATAACTATATGTAGGAAGAAATAGTCCTTTATGGTGCATGGCTGCAGTCAGTGCCTCATTTTCTAGAGCACGTTGCTGTGCCTCTTCTGCTTCTCTCTCTTCATCATCACTTAAACTTAGGACTAACAAAGGATGAATTCCTTGATTTCTTTCTGTCACAGGCGAGAACCCCATATTTTCTAGCATTCTGTTTACAGTATTATCAAATATACTACGACATAACTGTCTTGTGTGCCACCTTAATATACCAGCATCCGGATCTGGAGGAATCTGTTGGTGTTCTCTGAAACAATCACTCGGTCTCAAAGTCCCATCAGGTGGAATTGGGGCAGTCATCATTCCGTAAGTTGTCGGATATGGAGCTGGCATGATGGGAGGCATTAAATCGACCCTTCCTCTACTTCTGGAATCAATGAATGTTGCCCTATCAAGACTTTCTTGCAGAAGACCCTCTCGGTGATCTAAGACTCCATCTTCCTGACTTCCTTCACTATTGACGTCACTAGACTGGGAATCTTGACTCTCATCCTGAATATCTGCAGAGCACTCCCCTATGTTCTGAGCCATATTACTTAAAGTATGCTCGTAATTTTTTATTTCCCAGGCATACCTTGCTTTCTTAAATGGCCTAGGAGGAGGTCCAATACCGGATTTGCTCCTGCAACCTGGTCTCCTTACTTGTCCTCCAGGTTCTTTTGGTCCTTCATGTCCTTGCTGAATATCATTTTGCAATGGAAGAACCTGATGTAATCTATCATGTCCTTGTACCCTGATCTCTTCCAAATGGTTAATTGATTCTTGCTGTTGCAAATGAAGCTGTACTTTGGACTGTTCTTCTGATTCATGTTCACCTCCTCTATGGAGATGGATATTTTCTGCGTCTACATCATGAGACTCTTTTCCATTCATTGTCCACAACAGAAAATGCAGAACCTGAAAAACAAACATCTATAAATTTATACTGTCTGAATAAATAGAGTAGTATGCCACACTGTATCACTATTAATCCCCATTCAAATAGGGATGAACACAAACAGGTTGGAGCTTGGGAAATGAAGGATGGATGCCCTTCCTAGTGCTCTGCAGTGGGTTCAAACATAAGTTTGTAAGTTCCTCAGTAGATAGCTCTAGCCACTGTGCTATCGAGATCATTACTGTCTGATATATATATATATATATATATATATATTATATATATATATATATATATATATATATATATATATATATATATATATATATATATATATATATATATATATATATTAATTGCACTTACAGCTGAAATACACTTTTAATGATAATTACAGATTGACCCTTAACCCACTTTTTATTATATATCAAACGGCTTTTACAATTATCACTACTCCATCAGGGATCCTAAGTAGTGCAATAGTTACAGAACTCGACTTTGGAAGTGACAAACTCGTGTTCAAGCCCATGGCGGGGCATTAATACCCCTGCTCCAACCTTTCTCTGTCTATCCCCATTCAAATGGTGCTAAGCTACCCTTCTCCCTCATTAAATATGAAACTGTTTTAAGAACCATCACCTCATTGCTATTTCAACATTTTTATGGCAATATTATCACTCCCAATTAAGTTCTTTTGACATAAGTAAAAGTAACTAAGTGTCAAAGTTGAGTAGTAAAGGATAGTTTTGGAATTGTATACATTTAAAGTTGTTGCTGCTGTTGTTTGCCATTTTGTGTCACCATTTGAGTGGGGTGGACAAAAATAGACATGTTGTTGGAGCTGAGGACTTAAGGCTGGATGCTTTTCCTAACACCACCCAGTGGGCTCGACCACATGTTTGTCACTTCCAAGTCGAGCGCTCTAACCCTTATGCTACCATGATCCCCATTATATATATATATATATATATATATATATATATAATATATATATATATATATATATATATATATATATATATATATATATATATATATATTTAAGGAAATGGGCAAACTATAAATATGAAGTAGCACACAGCAGAAAAAAGATACAAGACTAAAGCTAAAATTCTATGTCGTTGTCTGCCATTTTATGAATTACTATTAACCCCGATCTGAGTGGATGAGGACACAGACAGGCTGAAGCTAGGGAAATAAAGCTGGATGCCCATCCAAATGCCCGGCGGTGGGCCCACTTCCTGAGTTGAGCGAAATAAAATACTGTATAATTCATCTAATACCAGATATCCATAAACTCCCAGTACTGCTTATTACACAGTTGTATGAAAAAAGAAGCAAACACAAAAATATGAGTACATAAAAAATAACCAACCAATCCCTGGCCCAAGTTTAGGAACTACTATTTAGCCTATCTTGCACCTGCAAAGTTCCATTTTACACAACAAAAACACCACAGACGTCTATTGCAACCAAGTAACAAACTTTAAGATTTTTTGCTTATTACTTTGAAGAAGTGGTACACAGCAGAAAAGCATTATAAGGCTAAACACAATACTGTATAATCCATTCTT
>JAXCGZ010016999.1:177500-220000 GCA_037179515.1 Halocaridina rubra
TTATATATGCATTTCTTCTTTACAAACAAAAATAGATTCAAATAGCAGTGCGTGTAAATTTAAAAAAACAGTCTTATTACATATTTCAAAAACTAGTCTACTGCATATTTACGTTTATGAAGGGGTAAATTTAAAATGGGAGTCTCTAGATTAGACAAACTTGCTAAACTATATAGAGAAGCCGGCTGGGAAGTACGTTTATGAAGGGGTAAAATGAAAATGGAGTCTGTAGCTTGGACACGCCAACTATATACAGAAGCCGGCTGGGAAGTGCTTTTATATCGCGAATGGAGCAAGATCGCTACGTAATGTTTAATATTTTTTAAGGAAAATCTAAGCATTAGTGCCCGACTACCATATAGCCGTGGACCCAGTGATCGCCCTTGCTTCGTATGATCTGTAATTACAATTGTCCTCGTTATTATTTAGTGACATGGACTCGTGCGGCACTACGTTTGCCAGACCATGGTAAGGTAACTCGTTCTATATCAAACATATTACCTTGGAAAAATCCATAGCTTAATGTTTATCTAGCCTTACTAAGCTCAACTACCCACATGAGTTACAATTTGGACTGCTGATGAAACCATTCTGAATTCCATAACCACCTATAAAATATTTCGCAATATATAAATTCTTTTTCCCCCATGTTTTCTCTTAACGTCAGTTGATCAAGTAAACCCCCCCCCCCTGCCTTGAAGTTCTGCTTAGCTTGAACATATACAGTAAAATTAACGACGCTTTCATTTTGCCAAATCAAACGAAAATTACTTGGAGAAAGGAAAAAATGCCATTTAATATAAATGTATAGGACTATATAAAAGGAGTATGTTGCTTAACCCCAAAGGTTAACTTATCTGCTGCAAATCCCCTCACGTTAGAGAACATAATGCAATACGGAGCTGTGCCATTTCAGGAAAAGAAAAAAATTCCTTCCTCACGAAGTTCTTGAGTCTTCCAGCTAGGCTAGTTGCTAGGCTTATAATAATGATAATGATAATGATGATAACAATCGTAATAAATAATGATGACTGATTAATTACAAGTGTACCATTTAAGAAAATAACTTACCCTTGCGTTGATCAGATCTCTCTGCCGCTTCCATAGGAGAATTTGCAAAACTGTCAAGAAATCTGTTGGAAGGGACTCATCCATTTTGCTGATATCTCAAAACGAACATTTCACGTTTTTTCTTCGAGATTTATTCTTATCTGTTTTCTCTGTCCATTTCTATTTTATATTATATACAGTACCTTATTTGTTTACCACCAAAGCTACATAAAGTTTTTCTTAAGCAGTCTTTTACATGTAAAGAGTAATTGATGGTTTACAAAGTGGGTTTGGCTTCCAAAACCGTTATTAGTTTAGTTTCTGGGTTAGTAGTGCATCACAAATTATTCCAAACTTTAACGTTTTTTTTCGGGAAAATTTTTTGAGACCTCTTATTTATAGCATAGTAATGTATTACAAGTTATTCCAAACTTGAGGATTTCTCGAAAAACTTTTTTTTTTTTTTATAGACATTTCGTTTCTGAGTTAGCGCCTTGTCAGTCTCTTTTTCCATTTGTTCTGGTTTATGTCTAAGTGATATTGTAATACACAGTTTTGTCAGTTACGAGGATTTATCACCAAATTAAAATTCCTTGTAGACCCCCGATGTTCACTTCTCTCAGATCTCTTCGCTAACATATTCCATATGGATTGAAACTTTTTTAATGTTTCATTCGTATATATTCTATTCATCTATTTTTTTTTCCAAGCTTGATATACATGACCATTTTTTTTCCCTGTAAAGAAGAACAATATTTTTTATTTGATCATTTCACTAATGCATTCATTGAATGATAATGTCATTATTGCTGAAAATAGCCTTAGGCTGAACTGTATTCCTTTTTTTTTATTTATTTATTTCACACACTCATACATGAACATCATTTCTCTCCCGACCGTAAAGGGGGGTTTACACGGTCAAACGGTTCATCGAATGTGGTTCGACAGACAAGTGTTTGAAGTGATGTTCGAATGTGTGAACGGGGTATTTGGTTGTAGAACACGTTCGACAAACGTGTTTGACAACCAAATACCCCGTTCACACGTTCGAACATCAATTCAAACACTTGTCTGTCGAACCGCGTTCGACGAACCGTTTGGCCATGTAAACCCCCCTTAATACAGGGTTTATCATACAAACTCGCACCTCCAAACTTTTACACACATGGGTGAGGGTAAGGGGGGGTTTAATGTAGGGAAAGAAAGAGAATTTCCTATCAAAGGGAAAATCCCATTTGACCCTGAAAACAATCAGTGACAGATGTTTCTGTGTTTCCATGTGGACAAGAACAGCAGCCACTGGGGGAGCAATCCAGCTGAACTTTGTACCAGTACAAAGACCGGATGTATGGAAAGGACCGAATCTGCGTGTAAACCTGTTCTCCAAGTGGCTCGTTAGGAACAGCGACCCCATGTGAACAGTGACTGATGTTTTCGTTACATTTTTTTTATGACAAGTACACTAAGGACTGGGGAGCAAACCAGCTGAACTCAGTAACGCCCCCAAGGCCGGATTCATAGAAAGGATTGAGTAACATCCAATTTTGTGAGAAACAGCGATCCTATATACACAGTGGCTAATGCTTTTTGGCTTCTCTTTGTAGAAAACCAGCCACTGTGGGAGTACACCAGCTGGTCCCAAGGCCGGATTAAGAGCTAGTCTTGGTGAAAGAAAGGACATCTGAGAGTAAAATGCATATGTTAGACTCGAAGAGAAGAGTGAAAAACAGTAATTTCATATAAATCATTTAGAAGATTGGTGTTAGAGAATACAACACGGGACCTAGGTTAGGGACCAAGTATGGATCGGCCGCTTGGGACAACCGGGTGGTCAAATCCGCGTGTGTTCCTAACCATTGGACTGCAAACATCGAGAACAAAGCTTCAAAGAGGCTTCTTTATAAATTGAAGCACATTCGCTAGTACTTATCGTGCCTGCTGAGTTAGCATGATTAGAAGACAACAGACGACTCTACTGTTTTTTTCACTTCCACGAGAAAGCTTTGTTTCTACTTGGCGATAAGATTGTGGATCGGTTTCCAGGTCTATATATATATATATATATATATATATATATATATATATATATATATATATATATATATATATATATATATATATATATATAACAGCACTTGCCCCAATCCCGACATACCCACAAGACAGGGGGACCTCCCCCCCTACCCCTCAAGACAAGTTCTTTGTTTGGGTGATAACTTTATGTTGGCTGTTAACATTGAAGAGTATTTTCTGGTTATTAATTTTATTATTATTATTATTATTATTATTATTATTATTATTATTATTATTATTATTATTATCATTTGTATGACACTTTCAATGGTAGAGTTTACATTATGATGTATATATACGTATTTCTTTTAAACAAATCATTCCGACAAAAATATACGTAATAATGCTAAAAAGATAACCCCCCCTTTGCAGCTTCAGTTATTAAAAATGAAACCGACCAGGAGACGGGGAGTTACAATTAGAGAGTTCATTCCCACTATCAAAATTAGGTTGAAACACAATAAATGCATTGATAGTTTTAAGGAAAGGTATGATGATAGTGAATTATATATAAAACTGACCAGGAGACTGGGAGTTACAAATATAAGGCTCTTTCCCGTGAACTCAGCCACGTATACACACACGATCAGGAGACGGGAAGATACGAGCTTTGGGCTCTTTCCTGTAAACACAATTAGGTAATCACACAGGTATGATAAGTATCACTAAGTACAAAATGGAACCGATCAGGAGACGGAAAGATACAAGCTTTGGTTCTTTTCCGTAAGCACAATTAGGTAATCACAACTGGTAATCACACACACACTTGTTCCCGTAAGCACAATTAGGTAATTGCACACACACACCAACATCTTAACATACAAAACAGGAGACGCTCACTATATTCACAGTTTTAAGGAAAGATAATGAGAAGAACGTAAAGAAACCCGGAGACGGGGATCTACACCAGTTACTCGCCATTATCTTATAAAAAGAACTAACGACACATTAATGTAATCACTTTGACGTCAAAACTTCATTCATGGCCGGCCGTGTGAACGCTGTCAACAAAGGATTCGGTTATACGTCACGAGCTCCCTTTTCTACTAAGGGCTAGGACGGTGTCAACATAAAATGGTTTGAATATTTTTCTTATCTCGCGATGTATATTATTATTATTATTATTATTATTATTATTATTATTATTATTATTAGTCTCCGTGGCAAAATGGTAGCGTCCGAGACTCTGAGGCGGCAGATCGAGGGTTCGCGCCCCGTCACGGACTGAGGTTAGTAAGGGCACACACTCAGGGTAACGATTACATCTGCCAAAACAAGTCCTTCTCAAGAAGGCAACCGTCCTAGCCCTTGGTAGAAAAGGGAGTTCGTGACGTAAAACCGAAACCAAACCATTATATTATTATTATTATTATTATTATTATTATTATTATTATTATTATTATTATATTATGTAATATTATATTTATCACAAACATTCACAGAATCATTATAGAAAGTATGTTTATATGTTTGTTCTTGGACACAGAAACACACACGCACACGCAGTAAGTTCCTCTGCTTCGCGTTTTTTCACAAATGGTGTATTTATACATACGCCCAGAGCAATTACGAAAATGATGCGACCAACGCCTGCCCTAGAAGCGTAATACACACTTAAGTCCGTTACATCTGCCCTTCTCTCTCTCTCTCTCTCTCTCTCTCTCTCTCTCTCTCTCTCTCTCTCTCTCTCTCTCTCTCTCTCTCTCTCTCTCTCTCTCTGTAAATTAGCCTCATATGCAAGGAATTTTTTTCCTCACTTCTGTTTACTGCTTCCTAATCTCTCTCTCTCTCTCTCTCTCTCTCTCTCTCTCTCTCTCTCTCTCTCTCTCTCTCTCTCTCTCTCTCTCTCTCTCTCTCTCTCTCTCCTCTCTCTCTCTCTCTCTCTCTCTGTAAATTAGCCTCATATCCTAGGAATTTTTTTCCTCACTTCTGTTTACTGCTTCCTAATCTCTCTCTCTCTCTCTCTCTCTCTCTCTCTCTTCTCTCTCTCTCTCTCTCTCTCTCTCTCTCTCTCTCTCTCTCTCTCTCTCTCTCTCTCTCTCTCTCTGTAAATTAGCCTCATATCCAAGGAATTTTTTTCCTCACTTCTGTTTACTGCTTCCTAATCTCTCTCTCTCTCTCTCTCTCTCTCTCTCTCTCTCTCTCTCTCTCTCTCTCTCTCTCTCTCTCTCAAAACACTTATGCCCTACAGACGCTATGCTATTGATGACGTAATACGAAGGCAAAACCCATACCCTCGTTACCCTATGTTCATAATACACAGAAGTAGGAAATGGGAGGGGGGGATGACAGAAAAGACGAAGGGGATATGAAAAGAAATAGAAAAATTGAAAGATTGTGTAAATTCATCAATTTACATGCTTCCTTGTTATAATATTTTATATATATATATATATATATATATATATATATATATATATATATATAAAGAGACATGCATACATGCATATATATATATATATATATATATATATATATATATATATATATATATATATATATATATATATATATATATATATATATATATATATAGATAGATAGATAGATAGATAGATAAATAGATAGATAGATAGTTATGCACATTCAAACACACACATGCACAGACACACACATATGTATATATATATATATATATATATATATATATATATATATATATATATATATATATATAATATATATATATATATATATATATATATATATATATATATATATATATAGACAAAAACACATGAAAAACACAGTATAGGCGGCGTGGGTGGGAGGTGAGAAGAAAATGACAAAGGTACAAAAAGAGGAAGTTCTACGTATTATATTTTAATATAGACAGAGTTTCACAGACAGTATGTAAGAAGTAGGAGGACAGAAAGAAATTGAGAGGTAGAATCACAGGAAGGACACAAGAGTATTTACATGGAAATATAGACAGAAAAAATCAAACAATACATAGGAAGTGTATGGGATGGGGGTGGGTGGGGAGACAGAAGGAAGATGAGATTGGTATAAAAAACAGGATGGACAGTTGGTATTACATGAAAATATAGACAGAGCAAACACAGTATGTAGGTTATCATCTTAGTAAAGATACTATAATTTCTAATCAGTTTAAATTAAATAAAAATATGTTTCATTTCCTATTTACAATGGTTATTTATACTGATACTTAAGTAATTTAAAGATGAACCAATGACAGCTGTGCAATTTCAGACAAACAAACAAACAAAAACAGACGAAATGAAACGCATAAAAATGATGTAAACAAATTTCTAAACGAAAATACTTTGCATACGATGCTAATTACATTAGAAATGACGTAACACAATTACGTTTTATGTAAACGGAAAAACGGAGATAAGTTAGAAGAGGATTAGAGAAGCTGTTAGCTGGAGAAGGGAAGGGGGAGGAGGGGGAGGGGGAGGAGGAGGAAGGCAGGAAGGAAGGAAGCAGCTGGCTATTGAGGTGGGGGGGGGAGCGAAAACAACAAAAACCGAGATGACAGGCGGTCGATTGGCGGTCTTTAGAACGCTCAATAAAAACGCATTTACAATACTCACCTCCCTTTCCCTCACTCCATTCGGCAGCTCTTGCGCTACCTACCGAGGTCGTTTGACGAGAATAATATGTAATCTATATGATAATAATAATTATATTTAGGTGCGTGTTAATATATGTCTCTGGAAAGTAATTAAAGAAGTCTGTCTTAGATTCGAGTCCCGGTAAGGGCTAAAATATGATTCACACACACACACACACACACACACACACACACACACACATATATATATATACTATATATATACCACACTATATATATATATATATATATATATATATATATATATATATATATATATATATATATATATTTATTTATTTACTATGTCCTCGAGTTACACTGTTTTGTGGTTACGATGCATCTCTCATAAATTTTAAACACTCATATATGCATCTCTCTCTCTCTCTCTCTCTCTCTCTCTCTCTCTCTCTCTCTCTCTCTCTCTCTCTCTCTCTCTCTCTCTCTCTCTCTCTCTCTCTCTCTCTCTCTCAATTATCATTATCTTCATAAAAGAAAATCAAAAGAAATTGAGATGATTAAAGGAAATACAGAAAAGAAGTAAGGAATATTATCTCTGACGACTACAAAGAAATATATATATATATATATATATATATATATATATATATATATATATATATATATATATATATATATATATATATATATATATAGAGAGAGAGAGAGAGAGAGAGAGAGAGAGAGAGAGAGAGAGAGAGAGAGAGAGAGCGAGAGAGAGAGAGAGAGAGAGCAAACAAACAAACAAACAAACTTTTATTTCCATTTTTGTACAATGGTGATTCTTCTAAAGTAAAAGTAACTTATAAGTAGACATGTAATTGAACTAATAAGTAAGATGATAATACATACAGTTAAGTTATATGTAACTTTCCTAGAGAATAATAATGCTATAATAAAAATGTTAACAATAATGTTAATAATAGAGTAGTAATAATAGCACTTGATACAGTATCGTTATTATCGGCATCATCACCATATGTGTTTTCCTTACAATGAAAATAATTAGTTCTTAACTTAGAGAACAGAGAAGTCGATATCAGTTTACATATAGAGAGGTTAGTGTTAAGGGAAATTGCATTAAATCATTAAGTTAGTTTATGTGTGAGCAGCAAGTATTTGTCCAAAAGAAAACTATATAGTTTGCCTTTGAAAGCTGTGAAGGAGGATGCATTTTTAAGATGGTCTGGAATATTGTTCCAGAGTGTTTGCCCTTAAAAGTGATCATGTTTGAACCTGCTTCTCTGAATAAAGAGCTCACTGCTCAATCGTGTGTTGGTTCCCCTTATATCCCTGACTGTTTTCAATAGCCAGCTAGGATAATGATGGTCCAAAATTTTGTATACAAAAACATAAATAGCATAAACGACCTTGTTTTCTTCCTGCAGCCACCCAAGTTTATTGAGAGCTGGTGTGATGTGGTCATATTTTCTTATTCCTCCCAGAGCAACTCGAGCTGCAAAATTCATAAACCTCTGTATTCTGTTTATCTAAGTCATAGTGGTAGCTCCCCAAACAGTTGTGCAGTAATTAATGTGCCTTGGGGCTAGAGATTCAACAACAGTTATTTGAGTGGTAGTCTCAAAATTTTATTTTATACATGATAAATACATTAATGTTCCTGTAACCTTTTTGCATACTTTATTATGTGGGAATCAAACAACATGTAGTAATCAAAGTGAATTCCTAGATTTTTGACTGTTTTGCTAGGTGCAATAATATTGCCGCAAAAATTAATTGTTGTGTATTCTGGAATTTGTGCTATATGAAACCTTGAACCAATAAACATGCATTGTGTTTTACTTTTGTTAATTAACAACCCAGTTTATTGAAAATAGGCTTAATTTTTGACAGAGTATTTTCTGCTCTTGAGGTTAGCTCTGGGAGATTATTAATATCACCACTAAGAAGTAGTTGAGTGTCATCTGCATATTGTACGACTAGACAGTCAGAAATGAAAGAAGATAGATCATTTACGTAAATGGAGAAGAGGATAGGACCAAGTACTGATCCCTGTGGAACACCAAATGATACATTTTTTGGCATTGAGATAATGTTGTTAAGACGTATAGACTGTTTACGATTAGATAGATACTCGCTCGGATCAATATTTAGGTTAGTACATTTACTTAAAAGGATTTCATGGTTTACACTGTCGAAGGCTTTTGATAAGTCTAATAATACAAGCAGAGATATTTTTTTCATATCTATATTATTATAGATACTATTCTTAACTTTGAGCAGTGCAGTTTCCGTCAAGAGTTTCGGTCTGAAACCATGTTGGTTAATAGCTAATAGTCTATTTGACTCTAAATATGACATAAGTTGGCATGCAACAATTTTTTCTAATATTTTAGAGAAAATGGGTAGCAGGGAAATGGGACGATAGTTTGTCACATCTTCTCTGTCCCCCTTTTTATGCAGAGGTATTACATGTGATTTTTTCCAAGAGTCAGGAAACTTTTTAGTAACAATGGAAGTGTTCATAATAGTTAGAATATAAGATACAATCATGGGTAGAGCATCTTTGATGAATTGAAATGGTATGCCATCTGGACCATAAGAGCCAGAGTTTCTTAGGCTCTCTATGGTAAGAATTAGGGTAGCACAATTGATAGGAGAGATAGATGTATTTTTGCCAACGTTAACAAAATAGTTATTATAGTTTTCCGCTTTGTCTTTCAACTCCGTGATATTTTCATAACTTTTTGAGGTAGCCTTTTCATTTGGTATCATGCTTCTTATCACTTTCCATGCTGCTGCTGTATCATGTCTAGAGTCATTAAATTGTTTTTTGTAAAAGTCTTTTTTACTTACATTGATGAGCGATCTAACACGTTCCTTTTCTGTTTTATAAAGTTCTTGGAGAGTCATATCATATCTATTCATTTTTAGCTCTTTTGTATTTGTTTTCTGATTTGCATTGCCTCTTTGATGTCATTAGTTAGCCAGGGGGCTGAGAGACGGGTTATTTTTCTTGTTACGGGGGGGGGGAGGAGAGAGAGAGAGAGAGAGAGAGAGAGAGAGAGAGAGAGAGAGAGAGAGAGAGAGATTATCTATTGCCTAATATCGAACCATTTCTTGAGGAGTGAGAAAAAAAGGAGAGGAGAGCGAGAAAAGAGAGAATGGAGAAAAAATGAGGCAAGAGATGGAGAAAGGTTTGTCCTTGTAAAGCGTTGAAAAGCCTCCCAGCTGCTGAAGGCACGTGTTCTCTGACACAATACGTCAACACGAGGAAGGCATTCATGTAAAGTAGGAAGATGCCTTATTATTATTATTATTATTATTATTATTATTACTATTATTATTATTATTATTATTATTATTATTAGTAGTAGTAGTAGTAGTAGTGAGTAGTAGTAGTAGTAGTAGTAGTAGTAGTAGTAGTAGTAGTAGTGGTTGTTGTTGCTATTGTTATTTTAGTAGCAGTAGTATTTTTTTTTATTTATTTATTCAGATAACTGTACATGGGGACATGTGCACATGGGCACTTCCAGTCATATTGCAGTTGATAACATTACAATCTATTTGGTTATGTATAAATAACATACTAATAGAATTTGCAATTAATTTTAAATATCATAGCAAGTAATTAATAATAAAATATAGTGTAATAATTGAAGAGTACTTGAAGAGTAATCATTGTGACAATATTTTCAATAGCCCTTGTTGAGTGCTATCATTTAAGTTACATTTCACTTTCCAACGGTACTACTGCAGACAATTTGAAGCAGATATAGAATAACAATTTTCAGGTTAGAATAATAAGTAGGTAAATAGTGCTTGTCAAGTAGTACTGGAAGTAGTCGTCTCACTTGATGTGGCAGATTATCAGTCATATCCCTACAAAATTTAAGGACAATTAGATACAGTTAATAAAAAAGAAATTAGAAAAAAGAATCAACCAAAGTTTTTCTCAATCGTACGAGTCCCTATTTTGGGGGAAGGAAGATGTTAAGTTTCTGATTTACCTAAGGGGACTCAGGGTACTGAACTCGTGTAAGAGCTCACAAACAGACAGGACAGATATTACTTGCACACCCTAATACCACTATTCGGTTAAATGAAACTCAGAATTCAACTTTCTTTTAATTTTGAAAATGCAATGACACATTAAAATTTGAATTAATTTTGGAAAACTGGAACAAATTTAAAAAACTTAAACTTATGGAATACTGCTTTGAATCCCAGAGGTGATGAGCACGATTTCGATTCCCTGCAAAAACAGATGGATGCCAAGACTTTGGCCTCAATTCGACGATCACCTCTGTCACACAGGCAGAGTAGAATAAAAGACACTGCAATTGCAGAAACAGAAATGACACACCGTTAATAATGGGAAAACTGAAGGCACAAGCACACAAATAATGAGTTTCCAATATTATTCTGCTGGCTGAAAATATATTGGCTAGTGACAGCTAACCAGAAATATGTACGTTACCATAAGAGCATACAAAATCATTAATTATTTGCATGCATTAGCGTAATACAATTTATTCACAATAAATGAAGAATCAGCGAGACAAATAAAGCATGTATTCCTTAAATTGTGGGTAATAAGAAAAGTTTGCAATGTCAAAAGGGCAAGATTACTGATTAATTATTTGCAATTTATACAGTAAAACTATTTATGATAAAGGAAGAATATGCGAGATAAATATGTATTCATTTAATTTTGGTTATCAAAAAATGTTTGCAGTGTCAAAAGGACAAAAACACCTTATGAAGCATTAGCAACTTATAGCTCAAAACACTTTATTCCCAATAAATGAAGAATCAGCAAGATAAATACAGTATGTATTCATTAAATTATGGTTTACAAGAAACGTTTGCAATACTAACATGGTAAAATTACTTATTAATTATATGCAATTTATAGTGTAAAACATTTTATTTACTAGTATTAACGTAATACACTTTATTTACAATAATAGAAAGGGGTGAAATCATCAGATCATCATACTTTGGCTGTTTCCCCCAATTTGGGGGGTAGACGACATCAAAAAAAGAAATATTAAGGGGATTACTTTGCTCTATGGGCGATGACGAGGGAGTTAGTGACCGTTCAGATGGCACTGCTGGAGTGCCACAGCCCATCCTCCCGGCTCTTCCACAACCTGTGTCGCTTCACAACTGCCAACTCCCCTACTGTCCCTACCACAGGGATATCTCTGTACGAGGCAGCCCCGTGGTAACAGCAGATGCCCATCAGAGCTGCGTCACAATCGCTCGCCACTCATTCCTATTCTTAGCACGCTCACCTGCTTCCCTCACATCCATCCTCCTATCATTCAGGGCTCTGCTTACTCCATCCATCCACCCAAACCTAGGCCTCCCTCTAGCATTTCTCCCATCAACTCTCGCATTCATCACTTTTTTCAGCAGTCCATCCTCTCCACAGGGCCAAACCATCTCAGAACATTCATATCTACTCTGGCTGCCAATTCTCTCCTCACACCGGTTCTTGTTCTCACCACTTCATTCCTAACAATATCCAACTGAGATACACCAATCATACTTCTCAGTCATTTCATCTCAAACACATTAAGTTTCTGTCTCTCACTTACTTTCATACCCCATAACTATGATCCATACATCACAGTTGACACAACCACTTTCTCATGCAAAACTTTCTTAAGTTTCATTTCTAACCCTCTATTCTTCATCAATCCTTTCAGCGCACCCAACACTTTACATCCTTCATTCACTCTGTGACACACATCTGCTTCCACTCCACCATATGCAGCTATAACCGAGCCTGAATACTTAAACTGATCAACTTCCTCAAGTGTTTCTCCATTCAACATAACATTTAATCCAGCACCATCCTCATTTCTTGAACACCTCATAACCTTTCTCTTTCTCACATTCACTCACAACTTCCCTCTCTCACACACCATTCCAAATTCTGACACTAACTGACACAGCTTCTCCTCTGAATCTGCTACCACCACAGTATCATCTGCAAACAGCAACTGATTCAGCTCTCACTCGATATCATCCCCATCCACCATTCTCAAACCTTGACCACGCACTCGCTCATTCACCTCTCTTACGACTCCATCAATATACATATTGAACAGCCAAGGTGACATCACACATCCCTGTCTCAGTCCCACACTTACTGGAAGCCACTCACTCTTTTCATTCCCTCCCTAACACAAGCTCTACTGCCCTCATACAAACTCTTCACTGCTTGCAACATTCTACCATCAATTCCATATAACCTCAAAACATTCCACATTGCCTCTCTATCAACTCTATCATACGCTTTCTCCAGATCCAAATATGCAAAATACACATCCTTTCCCTTTGCTAAATATTTCTCACATAACTGCCTAACTATAAAAATCTGATCAATACAACCTCTACCTCTCCTAAAACCACTCTGCACTTCTGCAATCACATTTTCTGTCTTATCCCTAATCCTATCAATCAGTATCCTACCATACACTTTTCCTACCACACTCAACAAACTTATACCCCTAAAATTACTGCATTCATACACATCTCCCTTACCTTTGTATAGGGGCACTATACAGGCAATCACCCATTCCACTGACACTAATGACAACATAAAGCATATATTTAACACTCACTAACCATTCCAATGCAGTCACACCCTTTTCTTTCAACATCTTTGCTCTCACACCATCCATTCTAGGTGCTTTACCTGCTTTCACTTCATCCAAAGCCCTTTTCACCTCCTCTCTTGTAATCTCTCTCTCATTTTCATCTCAGCTGCCTCTCTATCTTCCTCAACATTCAGCAGCCACTCAAAATATTCTGCCATCTTTTCCTTGCATTGTTCCCTCTTAACATCTGTCCATTCACATCTTTCACTGTCTCTTCCATCCTCGATCCATCCTTCCTTACTCTCTTCACTTCTTTCAAAAACTTCTGTTTATTCTCCTTATATGACCTACTAAAATCCTGTCCCCACCTAACATTTGCCAACCTCTTCTCTTCCTCTACCTTCCGCTTGATTTCCACATTTTTTTCCCTATATCTTTCATACTTCTCCCTTCTGTTACACTACAGTCATTCCTCAAAAGACCTTTTTTTCTCTTCCACCTTAATTTTCACCCCTTTACTCCACTACTCGCTGCCCCTCCTCATGCCACCTCCAACAAATCTCTTTCCACAAACATCACTTGCATGTCCCACAACCTTCTTTCATTAACCTCAGTTCCTCCTCTTACTCCCCAACTTCTCTTTCTTTCACCCTGTCATATGCCACTTTCAACCTGTCCTGATATTCCTGTCTCTTCTCTGGCTTTTTCAACTCTTCCACCTTCACCACTTCCCTCATACATCCCCCCCACTCTATTTCCCCACTCTTTTGCTGCTACCACTTTTGCTTCAACCAAAAAATGATCAGGCATCCCAGCAGCCACACCCCTAAATGCATGCACATCTTTCACTCTACCAATCATTCTCTTTGCTACCAACGCATAATCCATCAATGCTCTTTCTTTCACTTTTCTATTTGCCACTCTCATTCATGTATACTTATTTATTAACTTCTTGAAAAAACTATTACCTATCACCAACTCTTGCTCCACACACAGTCTCTTGCCCCGCTTTCCCACCCCATACTTTCCTACAACACTTTCTACCTCTCTATCACCCACTCTGGCATTCAAGTCACCCAACACAACTACATAGTTTCTTCTACTCTGACCATCCACACACCTAGTTAACTCATTCCAGAATTCATCCCGCTCTTCCTCACTTCTCTCACATCCTGGTCCATACACACTAACAAAAGTCCAACATTCTCTACCCATCCTAACCCTAACCCACATCAGCCTAGATGATATTTCTTTCCATTCCACTACCTTATTTACCATCCATTCACTCAGCAATAATGCCACACCTTCTCTTGCTCTCCCCCTTTCAACCCCAGACACCCTGCCTGTCACCTCACCAAATGCCACTTCTCCTTTTCCTTTCATCTTCGTCTCACACAATGCCAATACATCCATCCTCCTCCTACCAAACATATATCCAATCTCACATCTTTTGCTCTCTATCGTATTACAACCACGCACATTTAGACAGCCCAAAACTAAAGTTTGGGGAGAAGTTACTCTCCCCTCTACTCCCCTTCTTCTTTGACGTCTCGCGGGAGGTTAATATAAGGGTGGGGGATTCCCAGTCCCATCGCCTCATCCACTTTTGTCGCCTCTTACGACACGCAGGGAATACGTTGGGGCTATTCTTTGATGTTGTGCCCACCACCACGGGGCACTGGGGTGAAATGAAATTAAAATTCGTTATTAGAAGGGATAGATTTTTATATGGTAATGAGCAATCTTCTGAAGGTAAAGTTTACTTGGGTGCCCGCAATGAAAGAGATTTCTTATCAAGGTATAGTGGTGGTGGTTTCCAGGTCAAGGCATTAAATTTGACAAATGAAATTCCAGTTAGTTAAGCTACAAAAGTTCGTTTTGTATGGGAATGGAATCTGAGAAAAAAATTTTAGGACTTTACTAGTAATGGATTTGATCAGTAACGGATTTAACCAGTTTCTCGAAGTCCCAATTTGCTTGACCAACTAGCTTTAACTTCAGCTATCACTCACCTTATTTGTGCCAGATGAATTCCTGCGAAGACACCATGTAAAAACAAGTTTGGAGTAAGTGTGACTGCTGAGGCGAGATCTTGCCTCTGGGATGTTTGGCCACCAATTGAGAGTGATCAAGCATCCCCCTTGGTGACGTCATCATTCGGCCGCCTGTAGGGTGTATATTCAGAGCAGTAACTCATTCATATAAAATTCGAGGACCTACTGTAGTGGTGGTCCCTGACAGGCAATTATGGTAGAGATGCAAGGGAGAAACAGTATTTTAGGTGCAACAAGCGGAAGCAAACAAAAGAAAAAAGAAATATTTATGGGCAAAATAGGTTACTGGTGAAAATCCCCAGAGCGTTCTTTGCATTGCAGGAGAAGAAATTTTATTTATTCAAATTGTAAAAAAGCTACCAAAATATATCTAGACAGGCTATTGACATATCACCAGGGTCAAATTTATAAAAAAATTATTAGCAAGAGGAATTTTTATAACAAAATTTATCTGCAAGAGCAATTTTTCATAAGAAATTTGTGTGTAAACAATGTATCTACAAGATACATTATCATTACGTCATTACTACATGAGAGAAAACAGACAACAGAGAAATAGAAGGGAGATTTTAATATTGGTATCATGCTTTCTACACATACAAGAATATTAAACATGATATATTTAATATTAGCTATATACTGAAATATTAACTAAAATAACTAATAAGTCATCGATAAAAGACCTCTGGCAACCTGGAGCGAAACACTGTCAAACTAACCTAAATTCATTTTTAGTAGGCTGAGTTACTGCCATCAATGGGAACACCCCTTTCTCCACTTTATCCTCCCAAGATTTAAGAATGCCCTCCTCAATCGACCTCTCTAACTCTCTCTCAAATCCTTCTCTACTCCCTGAATCTAGAAAGTTCTCATAACAACCAATTGCATTCTGTAATTTGGTGTCTCCCCCTTAAAGAATCACTCAACTATTCAATGCTCACCATCGAACTCTGCATGAAAATCCTTATCCTCAATTACACAATGGGTGTTACCCTTTGGTGAATTTTTTGCAACTAGGCCTACACCATGTGGAGTTCCAAAATTTACATCATGCTTATTGATTATGACACCTCCAAGTTGCCCTATTACATCCATTTCCATTACAACATCAATACCCACTATTATCCTGTCAGCCACAGCAACATCAGCTTTTACTTGCTTCTCACCTACCAAGAGCTCCACCTCACTGATGCCCTGCAGTTAATTTTTCTGCCATAAAAGTCACAATGGCACATGTGCATTTAAAACTCTTCACTAATCTTGAGTACAAAATTGTAGTAGAACACCCTGTATCCACAAGAGCTCGTGCCTCCTTATCCTCCACCTTCACAGTTAGTACTTGCAATGCACAAGGTAGCGCCTTTACTTGTTCATAGGGGTAGCCACTGGCACAGTAGGCCTCCTGTTCATTTACCTGGTTGCAGTACATTACAATATGCCCTGTCATACCACATTTAAAATAGGTTATAGGTGGTTTTGTTTCCTTGCAATCTCTCATCGTGTGTGGCCCATTGCACCTAAAACACTTGACTATAAAGAGACAGTAATCAAAAAAATGAAAGATGTTGTGATGGAAAGGGCAAACCCACTCATCAGACAGGCACTTGATAAGGAGAAGACAGTGGTAATCTCAGGCATAAGCGAATCCCAGGAGCCAACATGGCAGGGGAGACTTGAAGAAAATAAAGCTAGGGTTGTAGACCTGATAAGAAAGCTTGGAGTAGTATGTGGTCCTGAGGATATTGTAAACATACACCAACTAGGTAAATATTCGAGGGAAGGAAAGCCGACACCAACAAAAGTAACCTTTGAGAGAGGGGAAACATGTAGGGAAATATTGTTGAGAAAAAAAAGTCTAAAAGACCTTCAAGAATTCAAAGAAGTGTTCATTAGACGATACAGAACACAGGAAGAGATTGGAAAGATCAAAAACTTGTTGCAAGAGGCAAGAAGGTTAAATGATGAAAGAAATGAAGAAGAGAAGAAAAATTTTCATTACAGAGTTCTTCCAGACAAAGGGGAGATAAAGAAGATAATGACAGAAGATCAGGAGATGGGGCCTCATTAAGACTGTTATACACAAATGCTGATGGATTAGCTGGTAAGGCAGTAACAACAACAACAACAACAAACTTTATTTCCATTTCATTATACAATGGGTATTCGTCAGCCGGGGCAAGCCCCAACCCCCCACTGTGGTATCCAACCACAGCAGTTCCTGCCGGTAAACAGCTTAAACTCTCGGTCTTGGACGGGAACTGATCTTTCGACCTCGTGAATGCGAAACCAGCGCGTTACCACTGTACTAGATCTGCAGTAGAATTAAAAGATAGGATTCACAACAGTAAGGCAGATATAGTAGCAATTACAGAGACTAAGTTGAGTGAGGACATAAACAGTGTCACAGTTTTTCCTAAGGGCTTCAGAATACTAAGGGTTGAAAGATCTGACAGGACTGGTGGAGGGACAGCACTGCTCATAAGTGAAAGGATTCAAGTCGAAGAAATAAACTTGGCTATAGAAAGTGAGTTCAAGGAATTTCTTGTTGCTCGCATAAATACTGGGTCAGAGAGCATTATAATAACTGTTGTATACAACCCACCAAGGAACCAAAATAGGCTTGAAGTTTATGAGGAAAGTCATATAGGTACTATTGAAGTCATAAACTCAGTTGTTAACATGGCACGGGAAAAAAAAAATTAGGATTTTGATTATGGGAGACTTTAATCATAAAGAGATAGATTGGATAAATCTTGACCCACACAGTGGTGAGGACTCATTCGGGGCAAGATTCCTAGATTGCGTACAAGGGAATTTCCTACACCAACATGTAATGGAACCAACAAGGGCCAGGGGTGGGGATGAGCCATCACTACTTGATCTAGTGTTCACAGATAATGTGTTGGATATTGAAAAAATTGAGTATGAACCACCAATTGGAAAGAGTGACCACTGTGTGTTGTTGATGGAGTATATCATTGAAGATATCCTTCCTGAGAGTAGAGGCACTGAGGACATGAGGAGGAACTATCGGAAAGGAGATTACATCAAAATGAATGAGCTTTTTGCAGTTATTGACTGGAGAACCTTATTTTACAACAAATCTGTACAAGAAATGTATGACATCTTTTGTGAGAAATATGGGAAGATAGTAGATTGCTGCATACCTGTCACCAAAGTAGGTGTAATTCATGCCAGAGAGAAATGGTTCGATAATGAGTGTAAAAGAGCTAAGGAGTGGAGAGACAAATGCTGGAAAAGGTATAGGAGGAGAAAAAAACATAAATGCCTGGCAAACCTACAAAAGAGCAAGAAATGACTACCTAAGTAAAAGGAGAGAGGCAGAGAGAGACTAAGAGAGGGACATCACCAGGAAGGCTAAAGAAAATCCCAAGCTTTTCCACAGCTTTATCAGAGGAAAACTGAAGGTAAAAGAACAGGTTTTAAGGCTAAAGAGAGCGGATGGAAGCATCACTGAGACGGATGAAGAGATCTGCAAAGAATTGAACAAGGAGTTTCAGTCAGTATTTACAGTAGAAAATACCCCACCCCCTCAGATTGCAGTGATAGAAGCTCAATGGCCGGTATTAGAGAACATCAACCTTACAGCCACAGAGGTATGCAAAGCGCTGATGGATTTAGATGTTTATAAAGCTACAGGTCCTGATGACATATCCCCTCATGTGCTTAAAAAATGCGCAAACTCAATATCAGTGGCACTAAGTATCATATTTAAGGAGTCACTGGAGTCGGGGGAGATTCCAAGATGCTGGAAACAAGCAAATGTGATACCTATCTTCAAAAAGGGAAGGAGGGATACGGCTCTGAACTATAGACCAGTTTCCTTGACCAGCATAGTTTGCAAAGTTATGGAGAAACTACTAAGGAAACATATCTCTCTTCACTTGGAATCCTTCAACTTTTTGTCAGTGAGGCAACATGGCGTCAGAGAAGGTAGATCAACAGTAACAAACTTATTAGAATTTTAAGATGAGGTAAGCCAAATCTTACAGGAAAGAGAGGGCTGGGCAGATTGCATATTCCTAGACTTCCAGAAAGCGTTTGACACTGTTCCACATGGGAGACTTATTAGGAAGCTGCAATCAATGGCTAGAATAGGTGGAAATGTTTTGGAATGGATAAAAACTTACTTAGAAGGAAGGGAACAGAGGGTTAGAGTAAGACACTCAGTGTCTGAATGGAGAAGAGTTAGTAGTGGAGTTCCACAGGGTTCAGTTTTAGGGCCACTTTTGTTCCTTGTATATGTAAATGACCTACCAGAGTCTGTAAATTCATTCATGAATATGTTTGCAGATGATGCAAAGATTGTGAAGAAAGTAAAAAACGAGAATAATGGTAGAGAACTTCAGGAGGATCTAAATAATCTGCATGAGTGGTCAGAAAAGTGGCTAATGAAATTCAATACTTCAAAATGTAAGGTAATGAGAATGGGTACAAGTGCAAGAAGGCCCAAGCTTGACTACTCGGTGGCTGGAGTACAACTTCAAGAGACAGGAAATGAGAGAGATCTAGGAGTAAACATACTGGCAGATTTGTCTCCAGAAATACATATAAATGGCATAGTAAGGGCAGCATATGCATTCTTATCAAATGTAAGGGTAGCCTTCAGGCACATGGACAAGGAAATGTTCAGAAATATTTATGTAACCTATGTGAGGTCAAAACTGGAATATGCAGCCCCCTTTTGGAATCCGCACTTGAAAAAGCACATAGCTAAGCTTGAAAAAGTTCAAAGACATGCCACGAAACTGGTGCCAGAAATACGCAATCTCAGTTATGATGAGAGGCTGAGGGAATTAGACTTACCATCACTGGAAGCTAGAAGAGTGAGGGGGGATATGGTGACAGTCTTTAAATTCCTTCATGGTTATGATAGAGTGGATAGGGATCGATATTTTGATATGGCTGGCTCTAGAACTAGAGGTCATAGTTTGAAGCTTCGTAAGAAAACTTCTTTGCAGGATGTAAGGAAATACTTTTTCAGTGTAAGAGTAGTTGATAATTGGAATTGGCTAAGCGAGGAGGTAGTTAATGCTATCTGAATCCATAGTTTTAAGGACAGGTATGATAAGTATCACTAAGTCTAAAATGGAAGCGATCAGGAGACGGGAAGATACGAGCTTTGGGCTCTTTCCCGTAAACACAATTAGGTAATCACAATTAGGTAATCACTTACCCCTGAATGACTGGGAGCCTCCTCTAATACTCCCTGTACCAGTAAGGCATCCAGTACCAGCCCCTTTCACAGCCACTGCTGCTACTTCTGTTACTTGCTTTGCGGGCAATATCCATATATATATATATATATATATATATATATATATATATATATATATATATATATATATATATATATATATATATATATATATATATGTATATATATATATATATAATATATATATATATATATATATATATATATATATATATATATATATATATATATATATATATATATATATATATATGTATGTATGTATGTATGTATATATATATATATAATATATATATATATATATATATATATATATATATATATATATATATATATATATATATATATATATATATATATATATATATATATATATATATATATTATTTTTGGCCCCGTTCTGGTGTCACAATCATAATATATATATATATATATATATATATATATATATATATATATATATATATATATATATATATATATATATATATATATATATATATATATATATATATATATATATATATATTGCAAACTGACAACCTGAAATTTAATAAAAAAAAAAAATTGGCGTAATATTAAGCTTCGTTTTCCACTTAATAAGTTTGAAGACAAACTTGAAATAGTCTTTTTTTTTATATTATGTTGTTTTTCTTCTAAGGTTTGGTCATTTGCTCCTTAGTATAATTGTCCCTTGGACAAGATTCCCTATTTCTGAAATCAAAAGAGGACAATATTTTTATTTTTTTTTAAATTATATTTTAGTGAAATATATCATATAATCAACAATAGAAGTTCAGTGCTAACAAATAATTACATCATATTTGGTTAGCTTTAGTTAGAATAGCTTGTGTTGGGTTAGGTTATGTTAGGCTAAATTAGGTTAAGTTTGGGCTAGTTGTCATAGAATGCAGTTGAGCTATGAGATAATTGTTTGAAGGACAACTACTCTCGGAACAATTATCTTATTAGCCAATTGTACTAAGGGGCAGTAGTTTTACCTTTTGGTCTTCTGGAGCTCATCTATAATATCACCAAGGAGATTATGCGTAAAACTATCCTATCCAGGCTCCTTATAGTATGACGTAGTAACGCCTCTATCACGCATCCTTAGACCAGTTGTAAAACGTAGTAGTAAACAAAGATCCCTTAGAGTTGAATTTTCGTTAGAAAATAAAGAAGCTTCGACCAAAGCTGATGATGATCACCTCTGCAGTCCACGTGGTGGATCCTGAAAAAATATTTTTTAGAAGACTATTGCCAAAGGGTCATTGAGGATAATGAAAGAGATGGGAAAGGGGGAAGGAGAAAAAAGGAGAGAAGAAAAAGAAGTGATGTTGAAAGAAATGGAAGAAGAAAATAAAGGAGAGGAAAAAAGGGGGTTTTAATTACGCAATCTGAATGAGATGGACATAGAGGATTCTGCAAGAATGAAACTGGATGCAAGAAATACAATCGTATTTGTGTTAAGGATTGACGTTAGTAAGCAAGACAGTTATGAAACATATTACACCATGCAGAATTTTGACGTTTTATATGTCACTAGCAAGCTCGTTCGGATGGGCATGGGCACAGACAGGTTGGAGCTGGGGAAGTGACCTGAACGAATTCATGCTATAACTTTTGGGTAATTTATAACTTAGAAAAAACTAGGTGATTAAAAGTAGAAATAGTTTGAGGAACAAATATGAAGAAACGGACAGAAGAGACCATTATTATTATTATTATTATTATTATTATTATTGTTATTATTATTATTATTATTATTATTATTATTATTATTATTATTATTATTATTATTATTATTATTATTATTATTATTATTATTATTATTATTATTATTATTATTATTATTATCATTATTATTATTGTTATTATTATTATTATCATTATTATTATTATTATTATTATTATTATTATTATTATTATTATTATTATTATTATTATTATTATTACGCTGCTTTATGTCACAGTTAGTCAATATCCGAATGGAGGTGGACAGAAGACACCAAAATAATATTTAAAATACGTAATAAGATAATCTGGAAAATATAAACTTTGCACATGGATTCCATAACCTCGACAAAATAGCAATTGCAATGCAATAATATTCAATATTTGTATACAATGAAGAGAGATTTTTTACAGTCCTGACTGTTATCCTTACAGATGAATTCTAGCTCAGTGGTAAAGCACACGAGTCGGGAAACGACTAGCACGAATTCGATCCCACTACAGTGAGTCAGGATGGGCATCCAGCTTTAATCACTCAGCTCCAACATGTCTACGTCCACCCCCTTTCGAATGGGGGACCCATTGTGACACATCAAACGATGTATAATAACTCCAGATACAGGGTGATAGTAAAAGTAAGTTCGGCATCTGAGAATTCTCGAAGTTCTTGCAACCCACTTTCGGAAAAAAAAAATAATTCAAAACCATTCAGAATAATGCACAATGTTATTAATAAAAAAAAAAATCAGTGAGGCATTAGAAATAAACGCGCGAGAGTTGAGAAGTAACAAACCTGACTACCGCTGGTTTGTTCCCGCAGCGAGGCGTTAGGAAGGAATTCCAACCTTAATTTGCTCATACCTCCAACCAATCTGTATGCACCCATATGCGATTTTAGACTAAATTTGAGACAAAAAACGGCAAACAACACTGATTCCCAGTAATTAGTAACTACATTTATGAAAGACATTAAAAATAGTATTCCATTAAATGTAACGCGTCCTTTTTTTCGTCTGTTCTATTGGTGTTTGCATGGAGATACCATGAATTATTAAGACTGTGTGCAAGAGAGAGAGAGAGAGAGAGAGAGAGAGAGAGAGAGAGATTTACTCTGCGCCATGAGAATGGAATGCAGTGTGATTGTATTATACGAAAAGGATAACCAGAAAGGGGAGCAAACCTCTTGCATAACAATCTCTCTCTCTCTCTCTCTCTCTCTCTCTCTCTCACACACACACACACACACACACACACACACACACACAGACACGCGCGCGCGCGCGCTTTTCATTCATTGGAACCTTTCCATTCATAGATAGATAGATAGATACTTTATTGACCACAAAATACATCGATAAATTATATACATAGCATAGTAGATTAGTTACTCTCTTCAATAATACAAAACTCATATAAAAATTAAAATCAAAAGTTTAAATTGCAGTCCAAAAACTAAACCGTTATCAAATATAGATGGCATAACTGGCAATATGACATGGACCAGCGCAACCTTTGCCTTCATTAGTAATGAGTGTGGAATGAATGTTCATTCTTTTTCATTATTATTAGTCAGAAGTTGTATGAGATGAGCGATCGAGGTATGTTTGGCTTGTGTTGAATGTGTGCGCTTTGACTACTCCCTCCCCCTTACAAGGGAGATTGCGACCTTTGTATATGCGTGTATGAAATTATATAACAATATGCTTAGAGAGAGAGAGAGAGAGAGAGAGAGAGAGAGAGAGAGAGAGAGAGAGAGAGAGAGAGAGAGAGAGAGAGATCGGAACTGCTTGTCACGTTGGAGTGCAACTTGAAATTGCTCAACAATGCGCTTGAAAGAGATCGAAATTACATGTTACTCTGGTGTGTTACCTGAAATTGGCTTGCAGTCCGCGTAAAGATAGATAGAAATGATTTGCTACTCTGGAGTGTTTACTTGAAATGACATAACATTGTGCTTTGGAGTTTTACTTGAATTTGCTTTGGCCACGTGGTCCTCAGGCTCTGCGCAGCAACTGTTCCCTTATTTATTTATTTGCTTGTTTATTTGCTCTTGTTTTGCTTCATGCCATTAAATAAATAAGGAGGCTAACATCTGGCTTTGGTTCAGAAGTTTGTAAGGCTGATTCTCTGCATGGATGAGATTGATGTACGAAAAAAAAAAAATCATTTGTATTAGATATGACGAAGATACTTAAAATGAAGGCATATGTCTTTTATGGGAAATATAAGAATAATAGTCGAAAAATAAATTGCCGATTGTCCTTGCAAATGAAAGGAACCATTAACCCTGACCCGGATTCGAACTTAACATGCATTGTTTTATTGCCCTTGTCCTGTAGCTTCGCTTCCTTGTCAGGGGCAGTTTATTTTTACCATGTAGATCTTCGTTTTCTGTGTAACATGAATCCCCTATTCGATTGAGGGTGGGCACAGAGTATTTGAAGCTGGGGAATAAGGCTTATTTTAAATAACATGAGCATACCTTGATAGATACACTTGGGAGGTAATGACGATATCACTGTTTGTAAGATTTTCGGGATAAAATGGAGAAGACGCACCTCAACACCGTCAACTGGAAAAACACTCCTTATGAATGGAGATAACGCATCTCATAATTAAGCACCTGGAGATAAAGCACATTAAATTAGGTTGGGTTAGGTTAGGTTAGGTTAGATCAGGTGAGGTTAGGTTACTCTACGTTAGGTTAGGTTAAGTTAGGCTACATTAGGTTAGGTCACGCTAGGTTAGGTTAGGTTAGGTTAGGTTATCTCCATTCGGCCAATCATAAGGAGCGTACCTCTCGAGTTGACAAGCACTTGAGTTGCGTCATCTCCAGTTTATCTAAGATTCGATCTACTTAAGACAACATTTTTCAAAGGATTATAAATTGTAAAAGGTGTCATAATATTAATAAGGGAACCTAAATCTATTCACGAGTTGTTTTGAATTTCCGCTCGTTTGAACAATTTAAGAAAACTTATGATTTAATGGCAGACTAATGTAACGATTCTCTCTCTCTCTCTCTCTCTCTCTCTCTCTCTCTCTCTCTCTCTCTCTCTCTCTCTCTCTCTCTCTCTCTCTCTCTCTCTCTCTCTCTCTCTCTCTCTCGTTAGTATTGAAGCTCTACATTAATCATCTCTCCTCTCTCTCTCTCTCTCTCTCTCTCTCTCTCTCTCTCTCTCTCTCTCTCTCTCTCTCTCTCTCTCTCTCTCTCTCTCTCTCATATATATATATATATATATATATATATATATATATATATATATATATATATATATATATATATATATATATATACATATATATATATATATATATATATATATATATATATATATATATATATATATATATATAATATATATATATATATATATATATATATATATATATATATATATATATATATATATATATATATATATATATATATATATATATATATATAAATATGAATATATATATATATATATATATATATATATATATATATATATATATATATATATATATATATATATATGTGTGTGTGTGTGTGTGTGTGTGTGTGTGTGTGTGTGTGTGTGTGTGTGTGTGTGTGTGTGTGTGTGATTACCTAATTGTGATTACCTAATTGTGTTTACGGAAAGAGCCCAAAGCTCGTATCTTCCCGTCTCCTAATCGGTTCCATTTTAGACTTAGTGATACTTATCATACCTGTCCTTAAAACTATGGATTGAGATAGCATTAACTACCTCCTCGCTTAGCCAATTCCAATTATCAACTACTCTTACACTGAAAAAGTATTTCCTTACATCCTGCAAAGAAGTTTTCTTACCAAGTTTCAAACTATGACCTCTAGTTCTAGAGCCAGCCATATCAAAATATCGATCCCTATCCACTCTATCATAACCATGAAGGAATTTAAAGACTGTCACCATATCCCCCCTCACTCTTCTAGCTTCGAGTGATGGTAAGTCTAATTCCCTCAGCCTCCCATCATAACTGAGATTGCGTATTTCTGGCACCAGTTTCGTGGCATGTCTTTGAACTTTTTCAAGCTTAGCTATGTGCTTTTTCAAGTGCGGATTCCAAAAGGGGGCTGCATATTCGAGTTTTGGCCTCACATAGGTTACATAAATATTTCTGAATATTTCCTTGTCCATGTGCCTGAAGGCTGCCCTTACATTTGATAAGAATGCATATGCTGCCCTTACTATGCCATTTATATGTATTTCTGGAGACAAATCTGCCAGTATGTTTACTGACTAGGCTCTCTTGTGCTACTCATTGCGATCGGTGTGTATCGAGCGCGTCACTGCCACCCGGCACTTGTAGGCATCTCTGAAATGCCTTGTTAGGTTATAGGCATTAATAGTTTCACTGCAACACTCCCCACCACCAAACTGAAATATCTCATATTTCAGACTGAATCATAAATACTTCTGTGAGAGCCTTGCAATTTTCTAACTATCATTATTTTACAAAAAACGGGGCAGAACTTTCTAAGAAACTTACTTATGAAACTATTACAATCTATTACAATCTCATACAATTATCTAAACAGATTACAGTAATACTAAAATTACTATGCAAAAAAATGACAAAGAAAAATCTGTTCTTTATAATAAACATTGTAATCAAAATCACAAAATCAAACTTAAGTATTCTCTATTGCAACATATAGCTAGAAAGCATTGGCTAAATTACTGAAGAACAAAGCTAATTAAGCTATTTCATTAATCAAACAGTACACAATACATTTGGACATGATATATGCAAACACTTTTAAAACAAAGCATTTGTTATGGTGTGAAAAGTTAAAAACATTCACTATTACAATATGTAGCTAGTAAGCATTGGCAAAATTACTTAAGAACAAAGCTAATTAAGCTATTACATTAATCAAACAATACACAATACATTTGGACATGAAGTATGAAAGTACTTTTCAAACAAATCATTTGTCATGATGTGAAAAGTTAAAAACATTCACAATTGCACTATATAATTACTATTATTATATATATATATATATATATATATATATATATATATATATATATATATAAACACACACACACACACACACACATATATATATATATATATATATATATATATATATATATATATATATATATATATATATATATATATATATATATATATATATTTATATATATATATATATATATATATATATATATATATATATATATATATATATAATATATATATATATATATATATATATATATATATATATATATATATATATATATATATATATATATATATATATATATATATATATATATATATATATATATATATATATATATATATATATAAACACACCCACACACACACACACACACACACACACACACACACACACATATATATATATATATATATATATATATATATATATATATATATATATATATATATATATATATATATATATATATATATATATATATATATATGTAATTACCTAATTGTAATTACCTAATTGTGTTTACGGGAAAGAGCCCAAAGCTCGTATCTTCCCGTCTCCTGATCGCTTCCATTTTAGACTTAGTGATACTTATCATACCTGTCCTTAAAATTATGGATTCAGATAGCATTAACTACCTCCTCGCTTAGCCAATTCCAATTATCAACTACTCTTACACTGAAAAAGTATTTCCTTACATCCTGCAAAGAAGTTTTCTTACGAAGCTTCAAACTATGACCTCTAGTTCTAGAGCCAGCCATATCAAAATATCGATCCCTATCCACTCTATCATAACCATGAAGGAATTTAAAGACTGTCACCATATCCCCCCTCAATCTTCTAGCTTCGAGTGATGGTAAGTCTAATTCCCTCAGCCTCTCATCATAACTGAGATTGCGTATTTCTGGCACCAGTTTCGTGGCATGTCTTTGAACTTTTTCAAGCTTAGCTATGTACTTTTTCAAGTGTGGATTCCAAAAGGGGCTGCATATTCGAGTTTTGGCCTCACATAGCTTACATAAATATTTCTGAACATTTCCTTGTCCATGTGCATGAAGGATACCCTTACATTTGATAAGAATGCATATGCTGCTCTTACTATGCCATTTATATGCACTTCTGGAGACAAATCTGCCAGTATGTTTACTCCTAGATCTCTCTCATTTTCTGTCTCTTGAAGTTGTACTCCAGCCACCGAGTAGTCAAGCTTGGGCCTTCTTGCACTTGTACCCATTCTCATTACCTTACATTTTGAAGTACTGAATTTCATTAGCCACTTTTCTGACCACTCATGCAGATTATTTAGATCCTCCTGAAGTTCTCTACCATTGTTCTCGTTTTTTACTTTCTTAACAATCTTTGCATCATCTGCAAACATATTCACGAATGAATTAATAGACTCTGGTAGGTCATTTACATATACAAGGAACAAAAGTGGCCCTAAAACTGAACCCTGTGGAACTCCAATACTAACTCTTCTCCATTCAGACACTGAGTGTCTTACTCTAACCCTCTGTTCCCTTCCTTCTAAGTAAGTTTTTATCCATTCCAAAACATTTCCACCTATTTTAGCCATTGCTTGCAGCTTCCTAATAAGTCTCCCATGTGGAACAGTGTCAAACACATTCTGGAAGCCTAGGTATATGCAATATGCACAGCCCTCTCTTTCCTGTAAAATTTGGCTTACCTCATCATAAAATTCTAATAAGTTTGTTACTGTTGATCTGCCTTCTCTGAAGCCATGTTGCCTCACTAACAAAAAGTTGAAGGATTCCAAGTGAAGAGAGATATGTTTCCTTAGTAGTTTCTCCATAACTTTGCAAACTATGCTGGTCAAGGAAACTGGTCTATAGTTCAGAGCCGTATCCCTCCTTCCCTTTTTGAAGATAGGTATCACATTTGCTTGTTTCCAGCATCTTGGAATCTCCCCCGACTCCAGTGACTTTTTAAATATGATACTTAGTGCCACTGATATTGAGTTTGCACATTTTTTAAGCACATGAGGGGATATGTCATCAGGACATGTAGCTTTATGAACATCTAAATCCATCAGTGCTTTGCATACTTCTGTGGCTGTAAGGTTGATGTTCTTTAATACCGGCCCTTGAGCTTCTATCTCTGCAATCTGAGGGGGTGGGGTATTTTCTACTGTGAATACTGACTGAAACTCCTTGTTCAATTCTTTGCAGATCTCTTCATCCGTCTCAGTGATGCTTCCATCCGCTCTCTTTAGCCTTAAAACCTGTTCGTTTACCTTCAATTTTCCTCTGATAAAGCTGTGGAAAAGCTTGGGATTTTCTTTAGCCTTCCTGGTGATGTCCCTCTCATAGTCTCTCTCTGCCTCTCTCCTTTTACTTAGGTAGTCATTTCTTGCTCTTTTGTAGGTTTGCCAGGCATTTTTCTTCTCCTATACCTTTTCCAGCATTTGTCTCTCCACTCCTTAGCTCTTTTACACCCATTATCAAACCATTTCTCTCTGGCATGAATTACACCTACTTTGGTGACAGGTATGCAGCAATCTACTATCTTCCCATATTTCTCACAAAAGATGTCATACATTTCTTGTACAGATTTTTTGTAAAATATAGAGCTATACATAAAGCTATACAAGGCACTGGAAAACTGACCACATTGTTAACAGCTCAGGTGATCAGTATCCTATTGCTCAGTAAGGCACTGTTTTAAACTCTGTGCTAGGGCAATTGCATAGCACAACGTATGACTTCATATTTTATTTTTGGGTGTGCCTATTAAAATAATGTACAATATACATACATATACCTTGGCTGTTTTCCCCTTTAATTGGGGGGTAGCCGACACCAAGAAAGGAAAGTAAATAGGGGGATTACTTTGCTCTATGGGCAATGACGAGGGAGCTAGCGACCATTCAGATGGCACTGCTGGAGTGCCACAGCCCATCCTCCCGGCTCTTCCACAACCTGTGTCGCTTCACAACTGCCAGCTCCTCCTACTGCCCCTACCACAGGGCTATCTCTGTAAGATGCAGCCCTGTGGTAACAGCAGATGCCCATCAGAGCTGCATCACAATCGCTCGCCACTCATTCCTATTCCTAGCACGCTCGCTTGCTTCCCTCACATCCATCCTCCTATCATTCAGGGCTCTCCTTACTCCATCCATCCATCCAAACCTAGGCCTCCCTCTAGCATTTCTCCCATCAACTCTCGCATTCATCACCTTTTTCAGCAGCCTTTCATCATCCATCCTTTCCACATGGCCAAACCATCTCAGAACATTCATATCTACTCTGGCTGCAATTTCTCTCCTCACACCCGTTCTTGCTCTCACCACTTCATTCCTAACAATATCCAATCGAGATACACCAATCATACTCCTCAGGCATTTCATCTCAAACACATTTAGTTTCCGTCTCTTACTTACTTTCATACCCCATAACTCTGATCCATACATCACAGTTGGCACAACCACTTTCTCATACAAAACTTTTTTAACATTCATTTCCAACCCTCTATTCTTCATCACTCCTTTCAATGCACCCAACACTTTACATCCTTCATTCACTCTGTGACACACATCTGCTTCCACTCCACCATTTGCAGCTATAATCGAGCCTAAATACTTAAACTGATTAGCCTCCTCAAGTGTCTCTCCATTCAACATAATATTCAATCCAGCGCCATCCTCATTTCTTGTACACCTCATAACCTTACTCTTTCCCACATTCACTCGCAGCTTCCTTCTCTCACACACCATTCCAAATTCTGACACTAACTGACACAGCTTTTCCTCTGAATCTGCCACCACCACAGTATCATCTGCAAACAGCAACTGATTCAGCTCCCACTCGTTATCATCCCCATCTACCATTCTCAAACCTCGACCACGTACTCGCTCATTCACCTCTCTTACAACTCCATCAATATACAAATTGAACAGCCATGGTGACATCACACATCCCTGTCTCAGTCCCACACTCACTGGAAACCACTCACTCACTTCATTCCCTACCCTAACACAAGCTCTACTACCCTCATACAAACTCTTCACTGCATGCAACAATTTACCATTGATTCCATATAATCTCAAAACATTCCACATAGCCTCTCTATCAACTCTATCATATGCTTTCTCCAGATCCAAAAATGCAAAATACACATCCTTACCCTTTGCTAAATATTTCTCACATAACTGCCTAACTATAAAAATCTGATCTATACAACCTCTACCTCTCCTAAAACCACTCTGCACTTCTGCGATCACATATTCTGTCTTATCCCTAATCCTATTAACCAGCATCCTACCATACACTTTTCCTACCACACTCAACAAACTTATACCCCTAAAATTACTGCAGTCATACATATCTCCCTTACCTTTGTATAGGGGCACTATACAGGCAATCACCCAATCCACTGGCACCAATGACAACATAAAGCATATATTAAACACTCTCACTAACCATTCCAATGCAGTCACACCCACTTCTTTCAACATTTTTGCTCTCACACCATCCATTCCAGGTGCTTTACCTGCTTTCGCTTCATACAATGCCCTTTTCACCTCCTCTCTTGTAATCTCTCTCTCATTTTCATCTCCCATTACTGGCCCTTGAACCCCTCCCACTGCCACAATAGCTGCCTCTCTATCTTCCTCAACATTCAGCAAGCACTCAAAATATTCTGCCCATCGTTTCCTTGCATCGTTCCCTCTTAACATCTGTCCATTCACATCTTTCACTGTCTCTTCCGTCCTCGATCCACCCTTCCTTGCTCTCTTCACTTCTTTCCCAAACTTCTTTTTATTCTCCTCATATGACCTACTAAAATCCTGTCCCCACCTAACATTTGCCAACCTCTTCTCTTCCTCTACCTTCTGCTTGGTTTCCACATTTTTCTCCCTATATCTTTCATACAATATAAGAGACCTTAATAGATTTCAGTTATTGAGCTTAGTTTCGTATAGACTGAATAATCAAGGCAGGCATCACTGCATGGTAAATGATTAACATTGAAACCACATCTCTTTATGAGACATTTTCTTGTGCAAGAACTAGATATTAATTTAAGATATTCTGTATTGGAGTTGCGACACATAACTCACTCTTTGGATCCTTGTAACCAGTATACCAATTGGTCTAAATCAGTGGTACCCAGCCTATTTTTGGCCATACCCAAAATATCTAAGCCTCTCTAAAATCCTGATACCCCCTATGACATATTATTATTATTATTTAAAAATTTAACTCCTAAATACGTGGAGGAAGCCTAAAAGGCAATTAACTTAGGCTAAACATGCTCTCAAAGAACATGGCATCCATGAAAGAGAAAGAAAGAAAGAAAAAAGAAAGAACTGTTGAAGTATCGAGGAAAAATCACTAAGAAATCGTTTAAAAAGAAACAATAATGATATGAAGAGATATGAAAAACAGCAAATGAAGTCTCAAAAACGTATAAGTAAATTTTAATGGAAGCATTTACTGTAATACTTTGGTCATTCTAAGTAATACAGTAAAGGTACCTATCAAATGCAAAATACAATTTGACCTCAGCTCAAGAGAAGTAGATTAAAGTTCGTGAGGTCCTTGTGCTTCATGCCTGCCGCAGATATATTATATTAGGAACTAGCTGCATCACCCATGTTGGAAAATAAATTTGTTTAAAATCAGAATATCTTTCTTTCAAATCAAAGGCCAATATATTCAGATGATCCACAATGACAAGTACAGCAGCATCAGTAACATCAAATTTTGTTTGCCAATGAAACAGGCAAAAATTTTTGTCAGAAAATAACACATTCACGAATTGCCCACCTTAAGGAGCAAATTCCCCTTCCCCCCGAAGGCGTGTCCTCTACGTAGTGAACCACAGGTTGAAATAGAATCTTTCAGAGGTTCTAGTTGTCATGAAATATGTAGCAGACAAGCAGTCGCGATGTTTCTATCATACCAACCTTATATATATATATATATATATATATATATATATATATATATATATATATATATATATATATATATATATATATATATATATATATATATATATATATATATATATATATATGGATAGATAGATAGATAGATAGATAGATAGATAGATAGATAGATAGATAGATAAAATATATATATATATATATATATATATATATATATATATATATATATATATATATATATATATATATATATATATATATATATATATATATATATATATATATATATGATATATATATATATATATATATATATATATATATATATATATATATATATATATATATATATATATATATATATATAGATAGATAGATAGATAGATAAATATATATCAAATGTATATATATATATATATATATATATATATATATATATATATATATATATATATATATATATATATGTATGAATGATTCGGTTTTACGTCACAAACTCCCTTTCCTACTAAGGGCTAGGACGGTTGCCTTCTTGCGAAGGACTTGTTTTGACAAATGTAATCGTTACCCTAAGTGTATGCCCTTACTAACTTCAGTCCGTGGTGGGCGCGAACTCTCGACCTGCCGCCGCAGAGTTGCGGACGCTACCATATTGCCACGGAGACTACCTATATATATATATATATATATATATATATATATATATATATATATATATATATATATATATATATATATATATATATATATATTAATATATATGTATATATATATATATATATATATATATATATATATATATATATATATATATATATATATATATATATATATATATATATATATATATATATATATATATATATATATATATATATATATATATATATGTATGTATGTATGTATGTATGTGTGTGTGTGTGTGTGTAAATTACCTAATTGTAATTACCTGATTGTGCTTACGAGAAAGAGTCATATGCTATCAACTCCCTGTCTCCTTGTCGGTTCCAGTTCTAAACTTAGTGATACTTATCATACTTGTCCTTAAAAGTATTTATTGAGTTAGCATTAACTACCTCTTCACTTAGCGAATTCCAGTCATCAGCTACTCTAAAACTAAAATAGTACTTCATTACATCCTGCAATGAAGTTTTCTTATGAAGCATCACACTATGACCTCCAGTTCTTGTGACAGCCATATCAAAATATCGATCCCTTTCCACTTTGTCATAACCATAACGGAATTTTAAAACCGTCACCATATCTCCTTCATTCTTCTAGCTTCAAGTGATGATAAGCTTAATTCCCTCAACCTCTCCTAATAACTGAGATTGCATATATCTGGCAACAGTTCCGTGGCATGCCTCTGAACTTTTTCTGAACTTTTTCTTACTTAACTTTGTGTATTTCAGTGTGGATTCCAAAAGGGGGCTGCATATTCAAACTTTGCCCTCACATAGGTTGCATAAATATTTCTGATATGTTCACTCCTAGAACACTCTCATTCTCCGTCTCTTGAAGTTCTGCTCCTGTTATAGAGTGCTCAAGCTTGAGCCTTCTAGCGCTTGTACCCATTCTCATTACCTTACATTTTGAAGTATTGAATTTCATTAGTCACTTTTATGACCACTCATACAGACTATTTAAGTCTTCCTGAAGTTCGCTACCATTGTTCTCATCTCTTACTTTCTTCACAGTCTTTGCATCATCTGCAAACATATTCATGAATGAATTTGCAGACTCTGGTAGGTTATTTACATAGACAAAAACCAAAAGTGGTCCGAAAACCTAGCCCTGTGGAATTCCACTACTTATCCTTGTCCATTTAGACACTGAGTGTCTTACGCTAACCCTCTGTTCCCTGCCTTTTAAGTAAGTTTTTACTCATTCCAAAACATTTCCACCTATTCTCGCCATTACTTGCAGCTTCTTAATAAGTCTCCTGCGTGGGACTGTATCAAATGCCTTCTGGAAGTCTAGGAATATGCAATCTGCCCAGCCCTCTCTTTCCTGTAAGATCCGGCTTACCTCATCAAAAAATTCTGATAACTTGTGTGTGTAATTGCCAAAATGTGTTTAAGGGAAAAAACCATATGCTTGGAACTCCCTGTCTCCTGGTCGGTTTCATTTTTGTACTCAGCGATACTTATCATATTTGTCCCTAAAACTATGAATTGGGTTAGCATTAACTACCTCCTCGCTTAACAAATTCCAATCATTAATTACTCTTGTACTACAAAAGTACTTCCTTGCATCCTGTAAAGAAGTTTTCTTATAAAGCTTCAAGCTATGTCTCCTAGTTCTATTGCCAGCCATATCAAAACATCAATCCCTATCCACTTTGTCAAAACCATGAATGAAATTAAAAACCATCACCATATTTTCCTCATTCTTCTAGCTTCGAGTGATGGTAAGTCTAATTACCTCAACCTCTCCTCATAACTGAGATTGCATATTTCTGACACTAGTTTTGTGGCATGTCTTTGCACGTTTTCCAGTTTATTTCTCTGCTTTTTAAAAGTTTGGATTCCAAAAGGGGGCTGTATGTTCAATCTTTGGCCTCACATAGGTTACATAAATATTTCTGAACATTTTCTTGGATATGTGTCTGGAGGCTACCTTTACATTTGCTAAGAAAGCATATGCTGCCCTTACTATGCTATTTATGTGAATTTCTGGAGAAAAGTCTGCCAATATGTGTATGCCTAGATCTCTCTCATTCTCCATCTCTTAAAGTTCTGCTCCAGCTATTAAGTATCCAAGCTTGGGCCTTCTCGCCCTTGTACCCATTCTCATTACCTTACATTTTGTAATACTGACTTTCATTAACCACTTTTCTGACCACTCATGCAAACTATTTATCTGTTTAATGGTAATCTCTACCATTTTACTCATCTCTTCTTTCTTCACAATCACTGCATCATCTGCAAGCATATTCAAGACTAAAGCTGGACAACGTGGAACCCCACTACTAACACTTCTCCATTCAGACACTGAGTGTCTTACTCTAATCCTCTGTTCTCTTTCTTCTAGATAAGTTTTTTCCATTCCAAGATATTTTCACCTATTCTCGCCATTACTTGTATATTCTTAATAAGTCTCTCGTGTGGGACCATGTCAGTGTCTTCAGAAAATCTAAGAATATGCTATCCGCCCAGCCCTCTCTTTCCAGTAAGATTTGGCTTACCTCATCATGAAATTCAAATAAGTTTGTTACTATTGATATGCCTTCTATGAAGCAATATTGTTTCAATGACATAAAGTTGAAGGATTTCAAGTGAGGAGAGATGCGTTTTCATAGTAGCTTCTTCATAACTTAGCAATCTATGCTGGTCAAGGAAACAGGCCTATTGTTTAAAGCTGTTTCCCTCCTTCCCCTTTTGAAGATAGGCACCACATTCACTTGTTTCCTGCATCTTGGATACTTTCTGCTGTAAATACTGACATAAACTCCTTCTTCAAGTCTTCACAGATCTCTTCATCGATCTCATCGATGTTTCCATGTGCTTTAAATTTATAACCTGTTCTTTGACCTTCAGTTTTCCTCTAATAAAGCTGTGGAAAAGTTTGTTATTGTTTTTAGCCTTCCTGGTAATATCCCTTTCATTATCTCTCTCTGCCTTTTTTCTTGTATACTTAGGTAATCATTTCTTGCTCTTTTCTAAGTCTGCCAGTCATTTATATTTTTTCTCCTCCTATACTGTTTCCAGTATTTGTCTCTCCACACCTATGCTCTCTAACACTCATTATTAAACCATTTCTCTCTTGGCAAGATTAACTCCTATTTTGGCAGAAGATATGCACCACTCTACTATCTTCCCATAATACTCACAAAAGATATCGTACATTTCTTGTACAGATTTGTTGTTTTATAAGGTCTTCCAGTCAATAATTGCAAAAAGCTCATTAATTTTGATATAATCTCCTTTCGGATAGTACCTCCTCATGTCCTTCTCAATGCCTCTACTTTCTGGGAGAAAATATTAGATGATGTACTCCATCAACAGCACGCTGTGGTAACTTTTTTCTAATTGGTGGTTCATATTAAATTTTTTCAATATCCAACACAATATCAGTGAATACTATATCAAGCAGAGATGACCTATCCCTGCCCATGATCCTCGTTGGTTTCAGTACATATTTTTGAAGGAAATTTCTTGTACGCAATATAGGAATCTTACCCCAAATAAGTCCTCCCCACTGTGTGGATCAAGATTCATCCAAACTATCTCTTTCTGATTACAATCTCTTATAATAAAAATCTTGCATTTTTTCTTCAGTACGATGTTAGCTACTTAGTTTATGACTTCGATAGTACTTATATAACTTTCCTCATTATCTTCTAACCTAGCTTGATTCCTTGGTGGGTTATATACAACAGAGTCTATAATGCTCTCTGACCAGGTATTTATGCGAGCAACAAGAAATTCATTGAACACCCTTTCCATAGCTGAGTTGATTTCTTCAACCTGAAATCTTTCACTTACATGCAATGCTATACCTCTAGCAGTCCTCAGATCCATTAAGCCTTGATATTCTGAAGCCCTTCGGAAAAAGCTGTAACACTGTTTATGTCCATACTTAACTTAGCCACTGTAACCACTACTATATCTGCCTTACTGTTATGAATCCTATTCTTTAATTTGTAGAGAATTTATCTTTTATTTATGTTACCCATATACAGTATACTTTTCTTTGCAATGAATTGTGTAGTTTTCTTTGTTTCAGCTGTTTTGTTTTGACTGGAAGAGGTGGTCGAGCGGCATGGCTGATGTAAGAAGTTGTTTAGATAGATTTGTAGGTAATTATTGAAAGTTTTTGCTTTGACTGGAAGAGGTGGTCGAGCGGCATGGTTGATGTGAGAATTTGTTTAGATAGATTTGTAGTTAATTATTGAAAGTTTTTGTTTTGAACTGGAAGAGGTGGTCGAGCGGCTGGGTTGATGTGAGAAGTTGTTTAGATAGATTTGTAGTTACTCATTGAAAGAAAGCATGTAAAAAGCAAATTAATGTGATAAAAGCAATACAGATTATAATTCTGAGTGAATATGGTGCTTTGATTTTTATTCTGTATTAAGAAAAAGTGTTTGTTGGACTAGCCAGTGGGTGCTTCACGGGCATGTGACCAATGGAAACGAGTTAGCCTAACTTAGCCTAGTGTAAATGAACTGTAAAATATGAAGGCTGATAAATGGAAAATGTGATAAAAAGATAAATTTCTTTCTTTTTTAGAGATAAAGATAAAATAATGTCAAAGAATAAAGAATATGCATAATAATACAATCTTAAAAATAATAAAAAAAAAAATAGGGTGAGTAAATGAATGCTTTATGAGTGTCTGTTCTGGCTGAATAATGACGAATACGAGATATAATATCTAGATAAATGATTTTTTTTTTATTGCATTAGCAAGTTGTATTTTCATTTTTATAAACTATACAAAATGTTATTTTCTGCTGCCTAAAGGTTAATTAGTTTAACCAGTTCAGTGACGTTTACATTATTCTCTCGACCGCATACCCTTATCAGATCTAAAACCCTAGCTCTATTATGTTAAAGTCTACCTTGTCATGTTCATTCCTGGGATTCACTTATGTCTGAGATTACCACTAACTTCTCTTTATCAAGTGCCTGTTTGATCAGGGGATAAGTCCTCCCAATCACAACATCTTTCATTTTTTTTCTGTTACTGTTTGTTTGTAGTCAACAGTATTACATTTCTCAGTGCCACCTCCCTCATTTCCTCTTTTACTGCCACATTATGCTTTATTGCATCTACTAAGAAACTTGTAATAGCCTCATTTTCAAGATTCAGGTTCTGATACTTCTTCAAAGCTGTTTGATGTTTTCCTTTATCTGGACATTCCGAGCTGCAATATCGTCTCTCTAAGAAGAGATCAGTGAACTAACATTTAAATCATTCAGGCTGTTACTCAGCTGGGTGTTCTTATCTTCTTGTTTAGAAATTCTGATATCTAGTTCACTCTTCTCCCCTTCCAGCATTTTTATTCGTGTTTCTAGTGTGTGTTTGTGTGTGTGTGTGTTATTCCCAAATTGTAATTACCTAATTGTGCTTACAGGAAAAAGCCCCAAGCTTGTAACTTGCCGTCTATTGATCGGTTCCATTTTGTACTTAGCGATGCTTATCATTCTTGTCCTTAAAACTATGTATTGAGTCAGCATTAACTACCTCCTCGTGTAGTGAATTCCAGTTATCAACTACTCTTGCACTAAAAATGTATTTCCTTTTATCCTGCAAAGAAGTTTTCTTACGAAGCTTCAAACAATGATTTCTAGTTCTAGTGCCAGTCATATAGAAATATTGATCCCTATCCTCTCTATCATAACCATGAAGGAATTAAAAGACTGTCACCATGTCCTCCCTCAATCTTCTAGCTTCCAATGATAGTAAGTCTAATTCCCTCAGCCTTTCATCATAACTGAAATTGCGTATTTCTGGCACCAGTTTCGTGGGATGTCTTTGAACTTTTTCCAGCTTAACTATGTGCTTTTTCAAGTGTGGATTCCAAAAGGGGGCTGCATATTCAAGTTTGGCCTCACATAGGTTACATAAATATTTCTGAACATTTCCTTGTCCTTGTACCTGAAGGCTACCCTTACATTTGCTAAGAAAGCATATGCTGCCCTTACTATGCCATATATATGCATTTCTGGAGACAAATAAGCCAGTATATTTACACCTAGATCTCTCTTATTCTCTGTCTCTTGAAGTTGTGCTCCTGCCACCGAGTAGTCGAGCTTGGGCCTTCTTGTACTTGTACCTATTCTAATTACCTTATATTTTGTGGTATTGAATTTCATTAGCCACTTTTCTCACCACTCATGCAGACTATTTAGATCTTCCTGAAGTTCTCTACCATTGTTCTCGTTTCTTATTTTCTTCACAATCTTTGCATCATATGCAAACATATTCATGAATTAATTTATAGACTCTGGTAGGTCATTTACATATACAAGGCCCTAAAACTGAACCCTGTGGAACTCCACTACTAACTCTTCTCCATTCAGACACTGAATGTCTTACTCTAACCCTCTGTTCCCTTCCTTCTAAGTATGTTTTATCCATTTCAAGACATTTCCACATATTCTAGCCATTGCTAGCAGTTTCTTCATTCTCCCGTGTGGGACAGTGTCAAATGCTTTCTGGAAGTCTAGGAATATGCAATCTGCCCAGCTCTCTTTTTCCTGTATAAGATTCGGCTTACCTCATCATAAAATTCTAATAAGTTTGTTGCTGTTGATCTACCTTCTCTGAGGCAATGTTGTCTCACTGACAAGAAGTTGAAGGATTCCAAGTGAAGAGAGATATGTTTCCTTAGTTGTTTCTCCATGACTTTGCAAACTATGCTGTGTGTGCGTGTATAAGAAAGCACTATGGCATAATATGTTTTTACATATTTTCATACTTATAGTAAATCTTATCTCTCATTGTTTAGAATACACAATAGGTGTCTAGCATCCGTAAAAAATCAACATACTAATGATAGCAAAAAATGAAAAATCATAAATCATAAGACCTCAGAATTAGAGAAGGTTTTTCTCCATCTGTAACATTAACATCTTAGCGACACCAGAACGTGTCTCTCCTTCCATTCTATGTAAATGAATGCATGGACATGGTTAATATCACTTAGTTTAATAATAGAGCTTAGAATCTTCTGTCATGCACATAATGGTGTAGAAGAAATGGCTTCCACTAGGCCTTTGCAACATATTTAAAGACATTCTTAAGGGGAATTGATCTCCAGTTGATTCAAAAGATGAGAAGCACCTCTTCTCTTCAGAATATCAGTGGATATTACAATAGTATTTCACCCAGGAAATCCGGAGGTTAGCCTCCCAGAGTAGCTCATGTGATTGCTCTTTGAAAGAATAATTTGAGCTTAAGAAGGATCAGTAAAGGATTTCCTCCGTTTAAAGATGTAAATTATAACATCCATGTATACATAAACATGGCCCCATTCCCCCTTGTAAGTGGTGTGGCCAAGCCAAGAAGTATGCATTCACCACGATTCACACAAACCCCAACTACTCCTCTTAGCTCCTTGGGGATAGAGGATTGCCACATTTCTCCCCTTTTCACCCTGCTTGGGTCATCCACAAAGTAGGTGAGCTAGAATATTCTACCACTTCATAATATGGTAACTCGCCTCTCACCCATCCATCACAATTCACTGAGCTAGCAGGTGCGAAAAATCCCTTTGACCAATACACAATCTTCCTCCACTCATTCCTATCTCTAATAACAAAAGGAAAACTTTGGAACTTAATGTATACTGATTGCACAAGGCCTAAAGAGTCTACGGCCAGGCCAAAGACCTCAGGGTAAGAGAAGGATTTCCCCTATATGTGGTAGTATTATCTTAAGATGACGACAAAACGTGTCTCTCTTTCCATTCTATGTAAATGCATACATGGACAGGGTTAATGCCACTGAGCGTAATATTAGAGCTCTGGGATCTTTTGTCATTCGCGTCATGGTGTACAAGAAATGGCTTACCCAAGGCCACTATGGCATAACAGAGTCGATGACATTCTTAAGGGGAACTGACCTCCAGTTGTTTCAAAAGAGGAGAAGCACCTCTCAAGGGAAACTGACCTCCAGTTGTTTCAAAAGAAGAGAAGCACCTCTCATATCAATTGATATAACAACTGTCTCTCACCAAGTTTCTAGATTTGCTTATGCTTAAAGTTCTTAGCTATATATATTAAGATGCAAGTAGCTCATAAAATTTTTCTTTGACAGAACCATCTGAAGTTAAATAGGAAAGGATAGTGGCGTTCTTTGGCGGTGTTCCCCGTTAGCGCAAATGACTCAGTATGTAGACCATTAGTTGTGTTGCTCTGTGATGGAATATTATCTACATGTGCTCGAACTTCATTAAGGGTAAAAATGTCAATTCTGCAGCTCTTATATTCAAAGAAGAGCAACAAAAGATGCACTGCTTTTGAAAATTCAATTTCAGCCTTACTCCCCTAACGTCAACATGTATCTGTCCGCCTCTATTCAAATGGGGGACTAATTATAACACATAAAAGGAAGCAATATAGAATAAGTAGTGCAGATATAACATTTGTATTATTGATATCCTCTCACAAGAATATGAACCACTACATTCAAAATGGTAAGTTAAAAAAAACATTACATCTTTTTAGCTCATTATTCTTAATTCATAATGTGAGGGCAGTAATTCAAGCTCTTTGACTACATATTTGCCTTAGCCATGATTCACTTCTTAATCATAGTTTCATATTGTTCACTTTGGGAATTCTATAA